>PVLD010016511.1:0-44797 GCA_004027595.1 Dinomys branickii | reverse complement strand
AAGCAACTTCAACCCAGATTGATATACACTCAAAACTATCTATCAAAATTAATGGGTAAATAAGATACTTCAATGAAAAAGAACAACTGAAGAAAGTTATGACCACCAAACCAACTCTACAAAGAGTACTGAAAGATATTCTAGACAGAAATAAAAAATGACCACAATTCCAATAACAACAAAATAAACCACGAGGCAAGATAGGCAATTAAATAGAGGGAAAAAGCAGGGAACCAACAGAAAGAAAATATCATGACAAAGATAAGCCAATACATATCAGTTATAACCATCAATATAAATGGCTTCAATTCACCAATCAAAAGAAACAGACTGGCAGAATAGGTTAAGAAACAAGAACCAACAATATTCTGTATATATGATACACATGAAACTCAAAAAGAAATTCATCGACTGAAAGTCAAAGGATGGAAAACAATAATCCCTACAACATGAACCCAGAAAAAAGCATGGGTAGCTACTCTGTTTGCAGACAATGTGGACTTCAAACCAAGAATGATCAAAAGAGATAAAGAAGGTCACTACATACTTGTTAGGGGAAAACTACAAGAGGAAGCAAAACAATCATAAATATATATGCACCAAATATGGCAGCATCCAACTATGTAAGACAATTATTAATAGACATGAAAAATCAAATAAGCAATAACACAATTGTAATGGGAGACCTTAGTACCCCACTGTCACAAAGAGATAGATCAACTAGACAAAAAAATAGTCAGCAAAGAAATATCAGAATTAAACCAAACCTGTGGACAAATGGACTTAGCAGATGTTTTCAGAATGTTCTGCCCAACATGATCAGAATAAACATTTTTCTCAGCTACACATGGGATGTTCTCTAAAATAGATCATATTCTAGCCCACAAAACATGCTTAAGTCAATGCAAAGGAACTGAAATTATTCCATGCATATTAACTGACTATAGTAAAAGGAAATTTGGAATTAATGCAAAAAAAGAAATCACAAAAAACTCCTAAACATATGGAGATTAAATAATACCTTCCTAAAGAAACAATGGGTCACTGTCTTGGTTACTTTTCTCTTGTCGCTGAGACAAAATACCCAACACCCAAAATGAAAGAAGGAAAGGTTTACTTAGCTCACAGTTTGTGGAGGTTTCAGTCCATACTTGGCTGGCTCAGAGGCAGAGTGGCACACGGCAGAGGGCAAACATTCATGGCAGCAGAACACAGCAAAAACGAGGAATGGCTGCAAGCAGCCTCTCTCCTTCCCTTACATTGTAAACAGGCTACCCCCACCCAGGGGGCATGTACCTCTCACACAATCTCCATGCCCTCCTCTTCCACAGGCTCAGGATGTGTACAAAGTAAGTACCCTGGCTTCCTTCTGAGTCACTCATCTAAACCTCTAGACTCCCCAAGTTGACACAGTGTATCAACAGTCACAGATGAAATTAAAGAAGAAATTAAACAATATCTACAACTAAATGAGAATGCAGATATGACATACTGGAACTTATGGGAAGCAATGAAAGCTGTGCTAAGAGGGAAACTTATAGAGGTGAATTCTCATATCAGGAAAACAGAATGAGCACAAATAAACAACCTAATGTTGCAACTCAAGCTTCTAGAACAAAAAAGAGCAAGACAAGCTCAACACCCATATAAGAGGAAATTATAAAGACCAGAGCAGAAATTAATATACTGGAGGCTAAGAAAACAATATAAAGAATTAATGAATCAAGAGTTGGTTCTTTGAAAGAAGAAAAAAAATTAATAAACCCTTAGGCAACCTTATCAAAAACAAAGGAATGATGCATTGAGGAATGAAAAGGATGAAGTCACTACAGATCCTGTGGCAATTCAGAAGATCATCAATACCAACACTGAAAATCTTTACTCTCATAAGATGGAAAACAGAGGAAATGGACAGACTCCAGATACATATGAATTGCCAAAGCTGAATCACAATTTGGAATAACCCAATATCAATTAATGAGTTTGAAAATGTAATAAAAATCTTAACAACAAAGATAAGCCAGCATGGATCATGATGAATTCTATAAGAAATTTAGAGAAGATTAATGCCAATACTCATCAAACTCTTTAATGAATTTCCAAGAGAAGCAATTCTCTCTAACTCATTCCTGGAGGCATGTACTATCCTGATACCAAAACCAGAGAAAGACCCAACCAAAAAGTGAACTACAGGCCAATCTCCCTAATGAACATAGATGCAAAAACACTCAATAAGATACTAGCAAACAGAATGCAGCAAATCAAGAAGATAATACACCATGACCAAGTGGGAATTACCCCAGGAATACAGGGATGGCTCAACATATGTAAATCAATAAATGAAATACACCGTATCAACAGAGCTAAAGACAAAAATCCCACGATCATCTCAATAGATTCAGAAAAACTTTGACAAAGTCCAACACTCATTCATGTTAAAAACCCTACAGAATATCAGAATAGATGATCATTACCTCAGTCTGATAAAAGTCATCTATGACAAACCGACAGCCAACATCATACTAAATGAAAGAAAACTGAAATCTTTTACTCTAAAATCTGGTACAAGACAATGATGTCCACTATCACCAATTCTATTCAATATAGTTCTAGAAACATTAGCCAGAGCAATTGGACAAGAGAGAAATAAAAGGAATAAGAATAGGGAAGGAAGCAGTTAAATTACCATCATTTGCAGATGACATGATATTCTATATAGAAGAACCCAAAAACTCCACCAAAAGATTTCTAGATTTAATAATCAAATTCAGTAGCATACTTGGACACAAAGTCAATACTCAAAAATTTATAGCATTCCTGTATATAAACAACAAATGCACTGAGAGAGAAAATAGGGAAACCACACTCTTCACAATAGCATATTTAAAAAATGAAATCCTTAGGAATAAATCTAACAAAGAAAGTAAAACAGCTAGACATTGAAAATAACAGTACTCTGAAAAGGAGATTGAAGAGGATATCAGAAAATGGAAAGATGTTCCTTGCTCATGGAAGAACCAACATAGTGGAAGTGGCCATACTCCCAAAAATTGTTATACAGATTTAATGCAATCTCAATCAAAATACTATTAGCATACCTAATGTCACTAGAGAAAACATTCCTAAAATTCATCTGGAACCAGAAGAAACCTAGAATAGCAAAATCAATTCTGGGCAACAAAGGAAAGGCAGGAGGCATCACAATCCTTGACTTGAAATTATACTACAAAATTCACAACAATTTTATAAAACATTCAGCGAAAATTTAACGCCAACACTCCTCAAACTCTTCAATGAAACTGGAAAGGAAACAATTCTCCCTAACTCATTTCTGGAGGCAAGTATCATACTAATA
This sequence comes from Dinomys branickii, assembly GCA_004027595.1. Classification (NCBI taxonomy): domain Eukaryota; kingdom Metazoa; phylum Chordata; class Mammalia; order Rodentia; family Dinomyidae; genus Dinomys; species Dinomys branickii. The sequence goes on along the minus strand of PVLD010016511.1, from coordinate 41,442 downwards.
CCAAAGCCAGAGAAGGACCCAACCACGAAAGAGAACTATAGGCCAATCTCCCTAATGAACATAGATGCAAAGATACTCAACAAAATACTAGCAAATAGAATGCAGCGAATCGTAAGGAAAATTATACACCACAACCAGGTTGGATTTATTCCAGGAATGCAGGGGAGGTTTGATATTGGCAAATCAATTAATGTAATACACCATATCAATAGAGCCAAAGACAAAAACCACATGATTATCTCAATAGATGCAGAAAAAGCTTTCGATAAAATTACTGTGTTAAAATCAGCATGATACTGGGAAAAAAAACAGACCTGAGGATCATTGGAACAGTTTAGAAGATACAAATACAACTACAGACACATAAACCATCTTATCTTTGACAAAGGGACCAAACATGTTCACTGGAAGAAAGATAGCCTCTTCCATGCTGGAAAAGCTGGCTCTCCACATGCCGAAGAATAAAACTAGACCCATGTCTATCACCATGCACTAAACTAAAGTCAAAATGGATCAAAGATCTAAATATTAAAACAGAAACATTAAATCTACTGAAAGAGAAAGGAGGTGGAAGTCTTGCAGATATAAGCATAGGCAGAAACTTACAAACAAAATCCAAACTGCACAGGAAATACTTCTAAGAATCAACAACTGGAGTCTCATCTTATCAAAAAGCTTTTGTATATCAAAAGAAATCAGCAACAGAATGAAACAACAACCAACAGAGTGGGAAAACATTTTAGCCAACCGTCCCTCAGACAAAGGACTTCTATCTAGAACATCAAGGAATTAAAAAAAAAAATCAGGCTCCCAAAATTGAAAGACCCAATCCAAAAATGAGCATCTGAGATGAATGTAAACTCAGATGAAGAAATGAAACAGCAAGTAAATATATGAAAAAATGTTCAACATCACTGGTCATTCAAAAAATGCAAATTAAAACAACACTGAGATTCCATCTCACTGCAGAAAGAATGGCTGTCATCAAGAAATCAACCAATAGCAAATGCTGGAGGGGCTGTGGGGGAAAGGAACACTTCTCTTCTGTTGGTGGGAGTGCAGAATGGTGCAACCACTGTGGAAATCAGTGTGGAGATTCCTAAGAAACTAGAATTAGAAGTCCCATTCAACTCAGCTAGTCTCCTTCTGTGTGCTTTCCCAGAAGAGTTAAAAACATCATACCACAGTGATATATGTGCACCCATGTTACAGCAGGGCAATTTTTAGTAGCTAAATCTTGGAAACCACCTAAATGCCCATCAATCAAAGAATGGAAAAAAAAAAGATGTGGTATTTTTACACAATGGAATACTAATGAGGTATAACAAAAGATAAACTCGAGATTGTATAGGTAAATAGATGCAATTTGAGACCATATTCATATATGGAATAAATCTGACTCAAATGTGTAAACATTGTATTATTTCCCTACTGTAAGAAACTGAAAGAGTAAATAAGATACAAAATGTATAATAGATATTGGGAAATGGGAAGAAACTGTTCAAAAGGAAAGAGAAACTGGAATGGAGCAAAGGAGAAAAGAAGGAAGGGACAAAGGAAAAAAAATATATATATACAACATGGTTAAGATAATTATAGATATCTTAAATACTAAGCTGTAGATGCTTGTTTCTTTTAGAGGGGAAAAATAATAAAAATAATGATACAAAATTTAAAACAAGATAGTAGGAAAGTAACAATGGTTAATATACTGCACAGTGTTATCTTCAAAGTAGTTGCTCAGATTACAAGATCTAGGCATAAAAATTGATCAAACAATATAAGCACAAACCTTTCTTTTCAATGAACTAATAGAAATGAGTAGTATAATTATCAGTTTCTTTTTTTAACACTCAGTTTCTTGATGTTATGAATTTTCATTGCATATTCAGTATTCATACATTAACAACTAGGCCAGGTAACTGAGTCAAATGACATTTCTCACTTCAGTCACGTTTTTCCCACTCTCCTGTCCCAGTCTGGAGGGTCTAGCTTTGAACAAAACTCATCGATAGAAACTTCCTTCATGAAGACCATATCCTCTGGGGACTTTGGGTATATATTTTTTCCAACAGAAAGCTTTAGCTTGCATGATCAGAATCAGAATTATTCTAATAATGATGAACTTCAAATAGGAAGAGGTCTAGATTTTAATTTCTTTTTCCTAAAGTGAAGAACATTTGTTCCGTATGCTTTGTCCACCCCTTGGAACTTCACTCTTGGTTACTTGCTGCAGAAAAGGAATTTCAAGTTGTGCTACAAAAGGCATCTTTGCAGTAAACACACATACAACACACAATAACATAATCCCACTTCCACACCACCACTCATTATAACTTAAGTAAATTTCAATTTTCTGAGCAATTACACACAATTATCTACAGAAAGATAATATAGTTCAGTGGTCTATGTAGTCACATTGTGGAGCCAGACTTCCTGGATGGAGAGCTGGCAAACTTAGCGCTTGGTCTGTGCCTCGGTTTCCTCATTTGTAAGATGATGATAATGACAATGCCTTCTTCCTGGTGTTGCAAGAGACAACACATAATGTTAGCAGAGAACTTGCAACAAGCCAACTTACAATGAGAAAGAGCTAATATGGTCAGTCATTTAATGGGGATTGGGAAAAGCCACAGGGGCTCAGCAGAGCAGAAAAGTGATGGGGCCTGCTCTGCTGGGGGAGATGGCGGAGAAACCCATAATTCTAGAATACAATCAAGTTTCCCAGGAGCTGTATTGGTTTTTAGGAGGTAGCCCATTATGACGCTGAGTCATTAGCTAGAAACTCAGCTTGTGCAGATCTTTCTCAGCAGCCATCCCCCACATCATTTCCTTTTCTGAAGTTTCAGTTGCCTGTGATCAGTTGAGATCCGAAAGAACAATATAGTACAATAAAATATTTTGAAAGACCTCATTTTATAACTTTATTACAATGTTTTAGAGCTGTTTTTTATCACTGGTTGTAAGTCTCTTACCACCTAAACTTCATCATAGGTACATGTGTATAGGAAAAAACAGAATGTATAGAATCAGGTACCATCTGTGGATTCAGGCAGCCAATAGGGGACTTGAAGTGCATTCCCCATGCATAAGGAGGAGGAACTGCTGGACTTCTAAGTGGTTTCAAATGTAGTTAAACCAGCTTCTGCTAGGACCCTTCTGAAACTCAGTTCACTCACAAAAAGTTGTAACCATTATGTGATCCATTTTCAGAAAAGTCTCATCCAAAGGTAGGCAGAAAGTTAATGTTTACTTCATTTCTCTTTGCAAATTTTGTTTGCTTATTATGTGTCATGCTGTATTCCAAACATTTAAAAAGTGTAAAACACTCCATCCTCATAGGAACCCTATGGAATAGGTTTTATTATTTCCATTTTATAGATAGGGAAACTGAAGTATGAGTGTGTGAAATTATGTGCCCAAGGTCAACTAGTGGCGTGGCAGAGGCCAGGCTCAAATACAAGCATTCTGGACCAGAATCTCTCTCTAAACTAGTAACATGTCCTATCTTTCTTAGTGAAAAGTTACTGCTTATTAAGCAATTCCTGTATGTCTGCACCCACTGAAGCACTTGTCATTCACTGCCCCACTTAATTTTGATAGAAAGGAATTAAGGACCCATTTAACAAATGTGGAATCTGAAGTTGATTGAAAACTGGTGAATTTTCTCCACTCCTGTATGTGGTTACTAACAGAGCAATGCCTAGTCTTCTAAGGCTTACGCTACCTCACCTACATGGAAGTATATGACAACTGAAAGACAGCATGATACATGCTCTTGCTCAGAGCGCAAAATGTTCCCATTTTCTCCCTATATATTATGAATTTGACTAAAACATGCTAAATGTAGTCTCCAGAAAAATTCATTTAATGAAAAATTAAAGTGCTAGAATAGAGATATCAGTTTGTATTTATTAGTCATTGATTAATCCTTTCATTTTGTAAATATTTACCTAGAACTTAGTCTGTGCCATGCACTGCATGTGTTTGATCAGACTAATGTACCAAAACAACACAAATTGCAGGGTTCTTTTGTTGAATGGTGACTGTAGATGTGGCTGAATACCACAACCTGGTTGTTTTCCAACACATTTGTTTCAGCTGTGCAGACTTATTCAGGACAGTCACTGGCTTCAGGCTCCTGAAGGACACACATCAGATAGGGTGAGTGAAGTTCTCACTGGATTTTAGAAAGCTTTTGTTGATATCTGCTAAGAAGATTCACCTTGCCCACTCAAGACACTGTCCTATAAGTTCCTATTCTGCAGCCAGTTGCAAATATCATAGGCATTTAAATGTGCTGTCCACTCCTGGAGAATAATTACAGCTATTTAATTGTATTTATAATTTAGTGTACACCTGAAAAATATGATGTGAAATATCGGGGGTATCCTTTAATACTGGTGTTCCATTTACAAACTGTCACATTTATAATGCACCTTTAATCTTCTAGGGCCTGCTAGAATTTTTTATTACAGTCTGCTTTGTGCTTTAAATATTAAAAATTCAGCAATACTTCAAAAGGTGATAATGCTTGATGCTCTGATGGTGCTTAAACCTCAACAGCTAAATATATTGAGGTGTGTTCAGCAGCCCTGGCTTAATTAAACATGCATGTGTATTTTCGAATGCAATATTTTTCTGCTTGTTAGGTTTTTGACAAACCTCCAAACAGGTCCAGGTGGAACAAAGCATGTAAACAGGCTTGTGAGTGGAGCTTAAAGCACTCAAATTAGCACCTTCCCGCAATTAATATGCAAACCTTGGAATCTCTGCAATTGATAACGCCATCGAATACTATTTGCAGCTTAAAAGTGTATCTTTGTCATTTCATTTTTTTAAAAAAAAAACATGTCCAGTTTAATTATGTGAAAAGACATTGGTGACGGCTTCCTAGCCAATAAGATGGATTTGTTCTCAGCAGCCTCCTCTCCTCTCTGGAACATGGCATATATTACAAGGCAGTGGCAGGTTTTATTTAAATATATTATCTATTTTCATTATGTAGCACTTAAAAAGGTAGCCTTCTTCTAATTCAGCACACCATGTTAAAGCAATCAGAGTTCTCATAAACCCTGAGAACAAATTACCTGTGACTGTAGATACTCAAAAATTACTTAAGCAGCTTCAGTATATATATAAAAAAAAAAGATTGGCTGAATCCAAAATCCATCTATACTATTTTGATTGATAGGCAAAATCTTTATTTAGCATTTGCCACACTTTGGCTTTCTCTGAAAAAATGTGCCTCAAAGAAATTGTATTTTGTTTTTGAACATGTGTATTCGAATATTTGTCACAAGAAATGAAATACTAAGCTCAGATTTCCACCACAAGACATCCAGGCATCTTTCCATAGAGCCGGATAATATTGCTTAATATTAAAATTCCCAAATAAGTAACACCTTGAATACCTGCTCATCTATGGCAAAATATTACTTACTGAATCTACCCAAATGGAGATTGGCAGTTTGAAAAGGAACAAGATGACTTACAAATGAGAGAAAAAAAAAAAAATAGGCTGGCTTTGAATGATTCAGTCTGTGGTAGAATCAACATGTAACAATTGCTAGACCAGATATAAAATATAATAAAAATATATGTGGAGGCCTCCAATAAAAGTTCAATTATGGTGCTGTAATAGGTGAGCCCGTGCAAAAAAAAAAAAAATTAAAAATAAAAGGGCTCTGTGAGATCCGAGGCAGTATTAGAGCAATTTTCTAGGTGAGGCAGTGCTACTGGGACATGACAGGTGAGGTATTGTTATTATAATACCTAAGGCAAAGCAGCCACCACACAAAATGATAGACAAAGCTGAATTAATAGGATACGATAGGCAAGGTGGCATTTGAATATAATCTTCCTGTATCGTGGAGAAGGCTGCATGCATATTATACAGCGAGTGAGTTGTGCAGAAGGGTGCAGGCAGAGGACTCAGTGGGAGGAAAGACAAATTACAAGCAAGATTTCAGAAGAAATTGTGCTTTGCAGGGTAAGGAGCACCTTTGGAAACTGGATTTGTAAACAAATTAAAAGCTGAATTTCTTTCTCTAAAGCAGCCTTCAGTGGGTGTTGACAATAAACACTTAACCTTGGCAATTGGAGGACTTTGAAACAAATAATTAAGGGGAAATGGAGGTAGGGAGCATATTTTAATTTTCCTTCCTGTTCAAATAATCCAGAGGTAGTGTTTTTTTTAGCCCCAAATCTGTAAACCAAGTAGCCATTTTAGATCCCTGGGTAGGGAACTGTTCACTTCTCTGAGAATTTCAGCCATTTTTGCTTTCTTGATCTATGATCACCATCTCTAATTAAAAGTCTTAATAGTCTCCCAGCCCTAAAAGCACAAAGGAGACCACAGCCCACAAAAAGGGTGCATTTTATTAAGTGACAGAAACTCCGAGAAATTTGAGCCTGCAGAAACTGCCTGCAAGATCTTTAATGGATTTTTAAAGATGACAAGAAAGGAAATGGGAAAGTAAAGCAAGGAAAGGCAGAAATTCCCTGAAGGAGCATTCTAAAGTAAATCAGTGCAACTGAAAAAGTGAACTCCTAGGGCCTGGGGATATCTCCCAGGTTTTTTAGCTGGACACTTATGGCCTGTTGGGTCCCTGAACACCTCTGCTCTGGGCAGACTTTGACAGAGCAAGTCACAGAAAGATGAACGACAGCACCTGAAGTGCTGTTTGCGGGGCAGAAAATTGCTCCCTTTGCACGCTGGGTTGCCTTTGCTCTCTGTCACATGACTTATTACAGCCTCCCCATGTAACAGTGCCATTTATGTATGTTAACTTGGCGAGCTGTAATGGTATTCCTCGCCTCCTTTTTCACTGCTGCTTGGGCAATTAAAAACAAAGGAAGCAAATGAGGTCAGTACTCGTAAAAATCTGAGTCTATAGGTGACGGACACCCTGAGACCAAATAGCCTTGGATGCTGCCTCAGTATAAGGAAACCACGAACAAGAAAGCAACCCTGTTTCATGAGGTTTTACTTAGATATCTATTTTTTTTTAGGTGAGAGGTGGTTTTCAGAGCTTTTTAATAAATGAACCTAAATAACGTACATGTTTTTTTTAAATGTTGGTAATACAATTACATGTCCATATAGAGAGGGGACATAAATGGGAGTCTGTGTACTTTAATCTTCTAGCACAAAGACCAACACTTTAACCACACAGTAGAATTTTGTCTCTAGCATCTCTCAAAATAGCAGCTCTATTGAAGTCACATAATTACAGTAAGTGTTTTGAAATGTTCCATACACAGGTATACAAGAATACCTCATCTTAGTTTTCTGATCCCAGCCTTGTGATCACAGTGATTTTGAAAAGCTTATTAGAAAAGCCTTCTTCTTCTCCTAAATTTGATTTAAATAACACACTAGTTCTTATTCCACATCCCTTGGCTCCTGCACCACACATACTATACATCTTGCCGTGTAAGACAGTCCCTTAAGGAGAGAAACAACTCTCAAAGTCAGAGTTTACTTATATGAAGTCCTGGCTTTGCTGTTATAGCTGGTCCCTACCCCTGAAGTTGGTAATGGCACCCACACCCATCCCAGGCTTGAAGACTCCTTGCTATAGAGGCCCTGGGATATAGCTGGCCTGGAGAAAGGTGACTAGAATGAGCTTTCTCTATCAGGGCTACAGGGGATTCAAGAAGAAGGACTTTAAATTGACCTAATTACATACTTATGCTTTCTTTCTGTCTTAGAATATTATTTCCTAAATCTTAGACATGAAAATACAGATAGCACCCACACTAAACCTGATTCCAATTGCACAAATATCTCTGATACCCCTGAATTACAGTTACTACATCTCTCTGGAACAGATTTAGCCCATGATCATCACAGGGCTCAGCAATGGTCTTAAAGGGACAGAATTCTAATGTCACATCTAAGTATAGCTTTCTGCTTCAGTCAATAAATTACACTGACCCTTCAAACACTCACACTTGAGAAGTATGAGAAACAGTCTTGCTTTGCACATATCAGGAGAGGTATCTATCTTCATTTTAAAATTTCTGGCCACACCTCATGTAACATATAACGATACATTGCCTTCTGTTTTCCTCTCACTTTGCTCTATAATGATTCGACCCCAAACTAGATTACAAACTCTTCAAGGGAAGGTGTAAATCTCACTCTGCCCTTGAATGCTTGCTTGCAATAACACTTTATGTATTATTGGACACACAGAATGCACTCCATAAGCTATTGATAAACTAGGTAGCAATGTGTGCACATCTTCCATGGAGCTTATATAAAGAAAGATATGTACAACCCATGCTCAGTACGTAACCCACATGTTTGCAAGTAACGGACGTCTGGGACAGCTACCACACACTAAGCAACATTCAGAACTTAAAAATATCTTAAGTTGACTGAAGTCTCAGCCTGACCAAAAGGCATAGCCAAAACCCCTGGGTCAGCGTTACTTGTCTATCTCAGTTATCTCCTATTCAAACCCTTTCTTTTAGCAAACATTGATGAAGCACCTACCACATCACAGGAACTGATTTACAGGTTGAAGGTGCAACATGGACTAAGACAGATAAGATTCCTGCTTTCTCAGAGCTTATGTTTTATGATCCAAATATTTCACTGGACCTGCAGGTCATGCAAGTCTCCAGGATATGATGTGATGCTTAATAAATGCCCCTCCCCACCCTGTGACTCTCTTTTTTTTTTTTTTTTTGCGGTACTGGGGATCGAACTCAGGACCCTGCTCTTGCTAGGCAAGTGCTTATTCCACTGAGCTATATCCCCAGCCCCCTGTGACTCTCTTTGAGGTAAACCTAGTGAATTCCTTAAAGCACCCTGCTCCTCTTGATCACTCTGAAAACATCACCCTAAATATTAACATTTCCCTTTGTTCTAAGACTAGATTTCAAGCCACAGTAACATTTTGAATAGAGGAAGAGAGGTATGAACGTTCACGCACTAGAAAGAGAGTCAGTGGCCTATGACTCCTAGAGCAATCATTCTAGTCCTGGTTGTGTGTTATTCAGTTGGTGATCATTAAAAAGTATACCATGACTGTGCAAAGCCCCAATTTCCCAGTTAGCTCATCTCAAGTTGGGCCCAATCTTTGGTATTTGCTAAAATCTCCACCCACAGGTGGGTCTAACCAGGGTTAAGAACAAACACTCTAGACCAGAACACAATTGCATGGGGATGGGTCAGACTTCGAGGGCCTTGAACAGCATGCTAATGAGTTTGGACTTAATTTTTATTTTTTGTTCGTTTGATTTTCTTTGGTACCAGAAATCGAACTCATGACCTCACACTTGTCAGACAGGTGCTGTGCCACCGAGGTATACACCCAGCTAGACTCAATTTTGAAAAAAAAAAAGAAAGCCTCTTTAAAATGCATGGGTGACATGGTCAGATCTGTGTTAGAAAAAACCCATGATGACAGAATGAAAGATAAATTGGAGGAAGAAGAAACAACAAGCAGGTAAACTTGGACAATATTTACAGAAGTCCTAAGGAAAGATAATTAAACCTCAACAGAGCCTGTGACAATATGACTGAAGCACCAGAAATGTCTTAAGGAAACACTGGTTATTGGCCAATGGACTTGTAGCAAATGGTGACTCCAAGTGCTGGGGTTTGAGAGATGAGGAATCACGCCTGACTCTAGGTTTCTAATAAGGGTTGTTGGCTAAGGGAGCAACACTATTAAGCAAGGATAGGAGTTCTCACTAAATATGTGCAGTCTAGGTTAGTTAACCATCCAGTGGAGCCATTGTACAGAAGACTAAAGCTCTAAAGAGAACTGGACCAAATAAAACCTTTTAAATTTTGATGAATTTATTGTATAACTTATCAACACAGTTTGAATTTTTGTCTTTAAATTTTCCACAATACTTAGCCTTATGTAGGGGCTCAAAGTTGTCTGATAGATGAAGAAAAATAAGATTCAAAGGACATTTCTAACAGGTTTCCTGGCACACAGGACTATGTTCCATCATTTTGTCCTTTTATGTTTATTTCACATTAGTCTGAACAATCCATATACTTCTACATAGCACTATTGCTTGTATAATCCAAAGCATAAACTCCTTTCCTTTACCTATAAAATTGAGTGCTAATGCTGACAACAATATGTAGTTGTCACTACGCAAAGGGTATGAAAGCAGAGAGACGTCTGACAGCCACATTTCACGCAAATTACTGGGAATGACCTCAGTCTGGCTACAGAGCGATTTCACTCAGTTTGTGTATAGAGATAGGCTTGTGTATTTGGCACTTGCTGCTCTAGCCGAGCCATCAGTAACCTAGTGGGCCAAGTTAATATTAGCTCGCATGGGGTTTATGTGGGTATTTTGTTGCTGTTTGGAGAAATGACCAGTTTACTCGGTTATATTGACAGCTCTACTGTAAAATTTTCTGGCATTAAAGGTCAAAAAGATCCAGTTTTCCTCTGGTTGCTTCTATCCCAAAGAGAATAAATCTGGGAGCTGAATCATTTCTCTGACAATAATTTATGAATCATGCATTGACTGTGTTTGAATTGAGAAAGGCTTTCATATCCTTTCCATTAGCTCAGATTAAGTTTCCATATAGATGCTGAGAAGCATGCTAGCAATATCCTTAGCTCATTTTTATGAGAATTTTATCAGTGCTTTTTTCTGTACTACACTCCAATTGGGATGTCTCAGAATCTAAAGCTCAGCTTTGGACATGAACTTCTCTCAACCTGGCTGGCTGCTGCTCTAAAGGTTTCAATATTTTATGGGCTCTGGCTAACTCAGCCGTGAGATTCAAGCTGCAGAGATTTAACTCTAATGTAAAATCATGAACGGATGAAAACCGGGATGTCATAAGTAATACATCTACAAGAGCAGGATGCAGTTACCATTTTTAAAAGGGCTTTAAAAAGAAAACAACATTCTCTGTTCTGTCTTTATGCCCCAAAATGAAAAGCCCCTGAGCTATTGTACTAACACAGGGCCATCTTTTTGGCCTGCTTTTCTTCAATTGCTGCTTAATTGTTGTGGTGGGCTGGGTCCCCCCTCAAACGTTTCCCCTCCACATGAAAGCCTCTAATGTTTGCGTTCCAGAGAAATGGGCACTGTATGGTCGAGTGTGCATAGGCCAAATCCATTTCTTAGCATCTTCTTCTTTTTGTCTCAAAACTGATTTAAAACATTTGGAAAATCTGTCTATTCAGCTGAAGTGTTCTAGTGCTTTCTTTCCTAGAAATAGTGGGGTCACATGTGATCTGTCTGATGGACTTTTCTGCTGCAATCTATAGCCATTTCCCTCGAGCCCCGCAGAGCCTGGCAGAGCAGAGGAGCTCTGTAATGGCTCCAATAACAATGTGTTCTTTGTGTGAAAGAATCCAGGGGGAAGAGCCGGGGTAGACTGGTCAGTAACAAAAAAAAAAATCATCTTTGTACTCACTTATTTCTTCATTATGTCCTCTGCCCTTAAACATATTTTTAAACAGTAAAGACACTTTTCCATTAAACACTGCCTAAGTGTGAAAAGAACAAATACAGAGAGACTTATTTTAAAAGGCTGTGGTCATCATTAAGTATTAACCTGCTTCAAATAAGACAGCTGATGGCAGGAACTGCATTGCATGTGTCTGTACTTGTAATGAGAGAGATGGTTTCTAGACACAGCTTAATGCTTCTGCTCCAAAATGTCACCTGATACAGTATATATATTGGAATAAAACTATCTCTGCCAGTTCCAAAAATAGCACAAAATCAACCCTGCACTAAGTAACTACAGAATTGCAGAATTGCAAAAGAACAAACAGATTGAGTGAAGTGCCCCTTTCTTTCAGGGGGCGAATTTCTAGCCATCTAGGGCAAAAAGATGACTATGCTGGTCTTAAGAGCTCCAGGGACCCCACAGTCTCCCTCCAGGGACATTCTGTGTTTCATGCTGAAAGTTCCTGATCCATCCTTGCAATCAATCAAAGCTCAGCTCCTCTTGTTCAGTAAAACTACATGCAACATGGAAAACAATTCTTTCACATTAACTTATCTCCCTGAAAGTTTCCATAAAATTTCCTCTGATTTTATCTTCTGTGGAACAGCACCAGCTTCTCTAGTGTACGAGATTGGGGTCCCTCTCTTTCATGTACTCTCCACTGTCAATATTTAAAGTCCCAGGGAGGAGTGGCTTCAAATGAGTTATTGAATTAATATTCTTTAATATTATTTCAAAAATATATTATACATAATAATAGTTGCTAATATAATTAATACTACTTCATAATATCTTAAAATTAATCAAAGTAAGAGGTTTTGGGCCTACTGAACTGGTATGATATATAGCTGCACCTTTTTACACCATTGTTGGTATGGGTAAAAAATGCAACTTATATTGGGCTAGAAGGAGAATGAACTGGCATGGTCTATCTAGGGGACAACACCCTGGTTATCAAGAGCTGTCAAATATTCATGCCCTTTGACCTAGTAATTACACTTCAGACAACTTGTCTTAAGAAAATAATTATGGATATGGTACAGATTCAGTTTAAAATGTTCGTTTCCAGTGCTAGTGTTCAAAATAATGAAGACTGAAAATAAACTACCATTTACCAGAATGGTAAAATAAATTACAAAATAGTCATTTGGTAGAATATGTTGAAGGTATTAGAAAAAGTATGACACAAAACCATATGCATACACACTGCACAAAATTTAGTTTATAAAAAAGAAGAAAACACTGAGGAACATCTATTGTATATTTGCTACATGTGCTAGGCAACATGCCAAGCATTTTACATATGGTAAGTACTTCATGTATATGTTTAATTTAATATGAAAAGCACATTCATAGGTTACATATTCTTTTACTATCATTATCTTATGGAAAGGAAAACTGAGGCTTAAATATCTGAAAATAACTTTTTGACCAAGAAGGTAGTAAGTGGCAGTACTGGACCGAAAACCATATCCACTTGATGAAAGACAGAAGTGTGTGGTCTTAAACAGTATGTTATACTGTTTGTGCAAACATAAAAAAGACTGGAAGCTAATAATCTGTTATATTAACATTTGGTATACATAGTAGGATTACTATTGTTTTTTCTTCTGCAATTTTTTCAAGTTATCTAAAACGAGCATTTTTTTCTTTCATAATTGAGGGGGGAAAGTATTATGATTTGGTATGTCTCTCACTGACCCTTTTTCATTCACACACAAACATATGCACACACACACACACACACACACACACACACACATGATCAAGTGTGTGCTTATAATATAATCTTCTTTTAAACACATTTCTTTTACCTTCAGAATGATTGCCCTCACTATCCTCTCTGGCACGTATGCTCCTGTGAAGAAGCTCTGAAAGATCTCACTAAGTATAGAGAAGATCCAGTCCTTGCCTTTGAGGGCCACAATAATTTTTCTTTTCTTGCCCAATTAACACGGCTTCATTAGAGACCTTTGCTACCAAAGTGATGGTATATCCCTCAGTCTTGAGTCACAAAACCAATCACTCTTACAAACTCATTCCTGTTTTCAAGCCTTGTTTATAATGGCTCAGGATGTGTGAGCAACCTCCTTGTTCTATACCTTCGTCCGTCACTGGCAGTAAGGCCTTAAAGGACTGGACGCTCGCTGCAATTGTGGGGAGGAGGAATAGGAGGAGGAAGAGAGGGAGGGTCCATGAGGTAGGCAAAACTATTGCTTATTCTGCCAGTCATGCTGCCTGTAGCAAAATGCAGCAGGAACTATTTTAGCTTGAAAGGAAGGAGATGTACAGAGTGGGAAGGTGTCAAATTTATATCCTCACTCTTTTGGCAAACATTCATTGAACAAATACTCTGCGTCATGTTCCATGCCAGATGTCGAGTCTACAAAGATGGGTGAGGCCTGGTTTGTGCCCTAGTGGGGTTCAGAGTCTAGAAGAGGAAAGAGACTGAAAATATAATCTGAGGCCTTTACTGCGAAGGACCTTGTCAAAGAGTTTTGATTTTATCCCTTGCATGGAGAGTCTTTAGATGTTTTCAGGTCAGGTCATGACATAATGTGACTTTCTTATAGAAAAAAATACTCTCACTGCTTCTGAAGTGTAAAAAAAGGAGCAGAACCTAAGATACCATGAGATAGTCCATGGAAGAGATGATATCAGCCTGAACTATGGCGGGGGGGAGACTGACATGACCACTGACGTGCCAAGTCTTCCTAACCAGCTGGATTGGAAGGGCCAGGAGCAAGCGCTCAGAGGATACAGTGTCTGTCTCTACAGTGCAAATCATGTCACATTTTGCCCTTGTTCAAAACATTCAATGGTTCCAGTTTTAATCAGGGTAACAGCCAAGCTTCTCAAGGTGTGACAGAGCCTGTTGTACAAAGCCCTTCTGCTTGCCTCTCTTATGACTCTGCCTCTTCCTCCCCTGGTTCCTCCTCGCTCTCTGTATCCACACCAAACTAAATATGAGTTCATGGGCTTTTCTAGCTTCAAGGCTTTTTGCACAGGCTGTTTTCATCTCCTGGAAGCCTGGGCCTTTCCCCTTGCACCCAGCCCCTGTCCACATCACTCTGTCTTGCCTTCAGGTCTCTGCTTCACTCTCTCCTCTGCCTGCACAATGCTCCTCTTGCTACTTCCCATCCTGGTCTTGTGCACCTCGAGAATCTAGCCATGGACCTCTGCAGTCACTCACCAGACTTTATACACTGCTGTGACGGCCTGTGAATTATTCTTCCTCGAGTTTGCAGGCTCATCTTTGCTGCCTGGCATATGATATGCCTTCTACAAATGTCTGATGAATAAATAAATGTCCTACAAGACTGAGGAAAACACAAGCATGTGGCCAGGCAAAACAAGCTTCACGTTCTCTATCCTGTCTGGGTTGAGTCTGCAAATGAGGTCAATGTTTAATCAATTGATCCACTAAGTGCTGTTAAACTATTGCTTCTTATGCAGAATCAGAGATGAAAGAGAACTGAAGTTGGAATTTTCCTCAGAAAAGAGCAAGCCCTGATATTTCAAAGAGAAGATGCTTAGATGAAACATATCCATCTCCTGGTTATTCTGGCAGGTGGGATGTTATTAGCATCCCTGATAAGCAAAGAGTTAGAGCCCAAGGTGCCATCTCTCTCCCTCTCTTCCTCCCTCCCTGCCCGCTTCTTCCCTCTCTTCCTCTCTCCCTCCTTTCCTCCCTCTCTCCTCTTTCCACTCTTTCTCTGTATGCCCCCACAATCCCCCTGCTTAAGCAACAATCTTAAGAGAAGGGAAATGCAATTACGCAGTGCCTGTTTAAAATTTAAGAGGACAAAAATGAGTTGAGGGTTTTTTTTTCTTTTTGCAGGAAACAAATTAGCCCACAGTAGACTTGTGCCTGCAAGCATCCCATTTAATTTGGTTATTTCCTACGCCTTGAGGCTAGTTTTTTCCCACTAATTCTGCCAGCTTCTTTCCATATCAGGGCTTATCTCCTTCCTGTATACGGAATCATAGGACAAGTGAGAGTCCTACTTGTATTTTATCTGTTTAATCACCCCACTCCCTTATTCCAGAAAGAATCCGAGGTGATGAGTTATTTTTATAAGCCCAGTTTCTCTCTTAATTGATGCCCAATGGTTTCAGCCAGTGCTCGCTGAAGTTTTCAACCTGCACTGTTGTTTAGAGTTAAAAATACATTCATAAAGTTCATCTTCCTAATGTGTTTGAGTTATTGAGGATATCAAGCCTCCCCCAAACTTATTTCAACTAAAGTGCTTGGGTCTGTTCCTGACATACAGGATGATATAAATAGAGGTCACTATCCTTATTAGTAAACCTGACCTTTTATTCATTGGGACTTCAAATGATGCCTAGCAAAACATTTCTAGTTTAAAACTAGGTATCAAGATCAAACTCTGGAGGGTTTCTGCTCGAAGCAGGCTCAGGTCCTCATCAGCAGACAGCAAATGTCTGCAGCATGCTTAGACCTTGATGCTCTCTCCGTCAATGCTCTATCTCCAGGGCCATCTGCAGGACTACTATCCAGGGTCCAGTGTGGTTTGGGACAAAAGAAAGAGCACACATCTCAGAGCAAGAAGTCCTGCGTCTGCCACCAAAACTTCTGCAGCACTCAGGACAAATTATTTAATTTTTCTAAGTTTTCTCATCTATAAAATGGAAAGCAATCTCATGTTTGCAATGAGATATATAAAGCAATTATCCCTGTGCTGGCATATAGTAAATAACACTTATTAAAGTTTGAAGACCCCTTTTCAGAAGTATTGCAAGACCATTCTACCTAATTAAATCTCACACAAAACCCTGATAGAACAAGGTTGTTAAAGTGAGTACTGGTACAGCATTAACAGGGAGTGTAATAAGATCATTAAACGAAGCTCCAGGTGTATGCTGGAGATGAGAAATTTATATAAATTACGTCCTTATTGATATTTTTTCCAAGACTCTGGCAAGAAGGAACTTGGAGAAGAAGTGTGGAGTATAAGAGCATGGCTCATTTCAACCCTGAACTTGTGGCTTTGATCCAGGCCGTCCTTGGCCTCATACAGTGGGGGAATCTCAAGTGGACCCTGATTCTTCCACCCACATATACTCCAGGTCGGCCGAGGAACTTGACACCCACCTGGGACCCCCAGGGCCCTGCACTACATCTTGCACAGAGAGGGATTCTGTAAATGCTCGTTGAATTGCTGCATGAGTAGATGATCTCTTCTTAGCCCAGAAGAGGGTGTTTGTTCTCAGCCAGAGGCCCCAGCTCTCTGCATCTACCATTCCCGGGAAATTTATTCCTCTCCATTTGATGATAAAAAGGACCTTCCGAAGGAAGGAACTTTGTGTGTGTGGTGTGTGCATCGCTGAGTGGGGATTGTGACCATTCTTCTGCACTACCAAGATCTAGTCTGTTTCTCTCTCTCTGAAAAATAACAATAAAACCTATTTTAAAAAAAATAACAACAATGGCTCAAGAAATAAACTGGTGTCACAGACAAGTGTGTGGAAAGGTGGAGAAAGATGGGAACAACCTTTCTGATGTAAACTCAGAGAGAAATATCATTGGGTTTTGCTTTTTCCCTTTCACCAAGGAAAAAAGAATCTTTAGTAACAAAGCTCCAAAACAACTACCACTGAGAGTTCCTGTTCAGAATTCCAGCAGGCAGGTGCTCAGCACGTCCTGGCGTCCCCAAGTTGGCATGGCAGCCCTGCTGAAATGCCCAGAATGTATGTCATCTATCCCCATAGCTACATCATTTATGACCAGTCCCAAGTTCTGGGCATCAAGGCTGTATCCTTCTGGGTTTTAGTATCATTTAGAAGTTATCCTGCTTTTTGGTTGTTTTTTCATCTGTTTTTCTGAGGTACTGGGCATTGAACACAGGGCCTTTAAACTGTGCTACATCCTCAGCTCTCTTCCGCTTTTATTTTGAGACGGGGTCTCACTAAGTCAGGAAGTTGCCCAGGCTGGGCTCAAAGTTGTGACCTTTATGCCTCGGCTTCCCTTGAGCACTTTTTCTTCCTTTCTTCCTTTCTTCATTCCTTTCTTCATTCCTCCATTCCTTTGTTCCTTCCTTCCTTCCTCCCTCCCACCACTAGCCCCTCTCTTTCCTTTCCTTTCCTTTCCTTTCCTTTCCTTTCCTTTCCTTTCCTTTCCTTTCCTTTCCTTTCCTTTCCTTTCCTTTCCTTCCTTTTTCCTCTCACCCATCCTTCCTTCCTTCCTTCCTTCCTTCCTTCCTTCCTTCCTTCCTTCCTTCCAATTGTCTCCTCATAGCAGGATAAATTTAATATAAAATCAAATGCTTTTCAAATGTGGTTGTTTTGATTTCAGGGTAAAACACTCCAATCCGGAACACAAAGATCTGGCCACAAAGTCAGCCACACTGGGCTCTATTCTACCAACTCTTTATATGGATTTAAATAGACTTAGCACTTTAGGCTTCAGCATTTCATTGCTTAAAATGAGGTGAACTGCTCCAGAAGTAAAAGTTATGTATGTTTAGTGTATCAATTTAATCACATGTCACTGTTCTTGAATTACATAATATATTGTGGAAGCTAATCTAAAGGGTACTTTAGCTTGAAAATAATTTTCAAGATCACTTTTCCAAATTATTATATAGGTAAACCAAAAGTTCCTGCCCACCTATGTTTAAAATATCCACAAATGTTTGTGTATCTTAACAAATAAGATAAGAACTGTCGATGGCATCTATTGTGACTAGGGGATGTTTTCAGCACTTACTGTGTCCTAAAGAGAAATGACAGTGCTAACACTCCTGTGTGGAGAGTCGCTGATAATGTCTTTTGCACGGTAGATGCACAGTGATATTGGGCAGATTCTACACATAGAAATAAAGCATTACTCAGAATTTCCCAGAAATTAGCATAGGAAATCAACAAATCATGAATGAAAAGCTCTTTTTTTCCAATTGTGATTTCAAGCCATTATTGGGTAAAAGAAAAGGTGTTCGGGAAACAAAGTCCTCTCCAATTGCACTTGGTGCCCTTGCCCTGAAGCCCTCGCTCATGCCCCAGTTTCAGTGGAGACAGGGTTCCCTTCTTAAGTCAGTTTCACCTTCCTGTGCTTCAGCTGTATTTCTTCATGTCTCATACACATCTGAATCCAGGGTCGATGCCTTTTCATTCTTTAGTAGCACCTTGATTTCTCCTTTCCCCTTGGCTCCTCCTCCCCTTTTCTCCTCTGAATGCACATAATTATCCAGTGCAAGTAGAATAATTTGGCCCTAGTGCAACCTTTACTAAAACCCTATTTAACACAAAAAATCTTTACAATGCTCCATACGTGCAATCTCCATTGTCTCTCCACTGTGCAATTTCTTAGCCTCCTAAATGAAATCTCTTGCAGACTGCTAAAATGATTATACAATGCCCTCAGACTCAGTCCCCTTTCATTCAGGGTTCAGCAAAAGGATGCCACCAAATGATCAGCTGAATTGCTTGAAACCTTGGTGAACCGTTTCCTCTGCATTCTGACTCCAAATATCTCAGGTTCTGTTCTATGTTGTCCCCTGAATGTTACATTCCTGTAGGTAAGAGTTCTCCCCCCGAAGAGGAACTGAAGAGAATGTAGTGAAGAAACTCTTTCCAGAGAGGTGGGCAGGATTAGGGAAGCCATCAAGAGATAACAAAGCATTCATGGACCAGCCAGAGCAAGGAGTCATTTTCACCCCTAGGTTTCAGGAAGTTATGAGCCGAATTCCATTTTCCTCTCCTCCAAATCCTATTGAAGTCCTGTCTTCCAGTACCTCAGTTGTGACCATATTTGGAAATAGACCCTTAACTAAAATGAGCCCTTGTTCGAAGGTGGACTTTGCATTCAGCATGTACAGAGGGAAGAACATGTGAAAACATGGGGAAAGACAGTCCTTTGTGAGCCCAAGAGAAAGGATAGGACACGTCCATCCTGCACTGCTATGGTAGGAAACCAACCATGCTCACTCTGGTTGCCCACTTCTGGGCTTCAGAACTGTCTGAAGATAGAGTTCTGTCATTTAAGCCACTGGGTCTGTAGTTCTTTGTTATAGCAGCCCTAGCAAACTTTCATGAACAATAAAGGGAGGGAAGCTGCTGTGAATTTTATTTTCTTTCCCTTAGGAATGACTTCAGATTCTAACCCCTTTCCATTGTCTCCATGTAGGATCTTGTCTCGGCACAATCTCTGGGTCATAAACCTGTCTACAGCCATTTTCCTCCAGTGCCTGTGTTAGAGTCTGGGTACAAATGGCCCCAGTGTTTCATATGTTCAGAGGTGGAGATTTTGGAAGGTGATTGGTACTTGGGAGCACTGTGCTCCTCAATGGATTACACATTGATGATTCACTGCTGCATGTGCTCTTAGGAGGTGGGTAGGTGGAGAAGATCAGTCATTATTCAGACTAACCCTTCAGAAACATGAACCAAAATAAACCTTTTTTTCCACTTGTGCTTGTCAGGCATTCGGTCCCGGTGGTGGAAAAGTGACTAACATCCTGCGTTCTCTTCTAGTTCCCAAGCCCTTTGCTGAGTGGGGGTTCCATTTCCTCCCCATATCATCACATCATCTTCACCATCATCATCATCATCACCAGTTAATCAATCTCCCAAACCCCAACACCTCTCCAAGTTCTTAGTGAAGCATCTCGGGCTGAGGCTACCCACCCCTTGGGATTTCTCCTGCAAAGCACAAGTTTCTCTCTCTTGATGGCTTCCAGGCAAAGGCTCAATACCACTAAAATTCATACCAAAATTTATTCATTTTTCTTCCAAAATTAAAATATAACCCTATGGCTTTCTCTAAATATATGAGTGAATTATATAAATGATACCTGCTTATCAGAAAGTCAAGAAATTATAAAGCAAAAAGCAGAAAATAAATGAAATCATTTAAATCTTACCACCCAGAGATGATCATCATTAATATTTCTGTGACTGAACTTTCAAATATGTCTTTAGGCACATACATATCACATGTTTTATACAAACAAGGTTTCATTACACATACATTTAAAAACATTCCAAATAACTTTTGTAATCTTTCTATCTTGTCTATGACAGTGCTGGGTGTCAGACCAGCAGCCTTGCACATGCTAGGGGAGTGCTCGATCCCGGAGCTACATCCCCTCCCTTCCACTTTTTTGATCACTTATATCTCCCTTCTCCTTCTCATGTCACCCTGACCCAGGAAAAAGTTAACATTTTAGGTGAAGCTTTCCTTTTTTCCCCTGCTAACAAGTCTCATGTGACTATACAAGCATGCATATTGTATTTTGCAGCATTTATATCATAAAAATTATATTATATAATATTCAATTCTCTGTATCTCATAAGGAAAACTTTGAGTCAACCAGTATTGATATAATGTGTTCTGTTTCAGTAGCTGCATACTGATAGAGACGTTCTACAATTTATTCAACCAACCTGCTATTGATAAATATGCAGAGAATTTCCAACTCATCATTATAAATAATGCAATTCTTTATATGTTTATATTTGTTTTTAAAGGAGAAATTCTCCCCAAAGTGGACTAATATTAAGTTATATGTATATTTTAAAATTATTATAGATATTTAAGATTGTAAGGTTCTAAGGTTGCAATATTTAAACTTTACCAAGCAATATATATGAGTGATATTCTTTAATAATTTTTTTAAACACCATAATAAAAAATGGACAGGGCTGGGGATATAGCTCAGTGGAATAAGTGCTTGCCTGGCAAGCACAAGGTCCTGAGTTCGATCCCTAGTACCGCAAAAAAAAAAAAAAATGGACAAAGGAAAAATTCAATAAAGAGCAAATCCAGATAGCTAATAAATATAGTATCATTATCATTTGAGAAATAGAAATTAAACACGAATAAAGTAAAGGGAATATTAATATATATTGATGTATACAGGGAAAGGGCATTCTTTTAACAGCAAGATTAATTATTTTCTGGTTTTTTGTTTCCGATTTTTGTCAATCTTCAGTTTACCTTTTTACTTCTTGTAGGAGTTCGAGCAAAGTTCAAAGTGTAACTTTTCCATACTTGTATATTCTCCTTTTGAGCCTTCTAGTACCCTGTCTTCATCTTATCCCCATTCTTGCCTAATTTTTCTCACAAACTTTGTGTGGCTTTATACTTTATACTTAAATTTCTAATATTTTTAGGATTCATTTTTATATATGATAAGAGGTATAAGCAAATTTTTAGTTTTCTTCTAGAGAAAAAACAAATTATGATAACATTTGTTAAGTGCTTTTTTCTTCTTCCTCTGATATTGAAATATTACTTTCCATAATAAATTGGATGTATATATTGCCTTTTGTTTTATTACATTAGTTTTTTATGATATTGCTGTGTTTATAGTGTCTCTATACAATGTTTTAATCGTTAATAAAGCTATCATTGTTTTTCTTTCTAATACTTTTATTAGCTAGTCTCAGATCTTTAATCCTACATGTGCTATTTTCCTAAAGTTACTCTTTTGAAAATAAATAAAGATCCAGTTGCAGGTTTAAAAACATGAATGATTCTCCCAATGGTAACATATTCAAAAACAGTACAGAATTTGGTAACAGAGAAGTGGGATCATTGCTGTGACTATACCTGACTATGTGGTTTAAGAGTTTTGGAAATGGCTTGTGGGAAGTGTCTGGAAAGGTTCAGAGATTTCACCTGAAAGAGAAATGCTAGAATGCCTTTGGCTGTTCTGTATGGGAGATTCTGGTCTGAGCTGGGAAGACTAGAAGGCTGATAAAAACCCTGCCTGTAAAGACCCTCTTCAGGAGGTTTCTGCGGAGAAGGACTGCATTGGATGTTGAACTCCACACAATGTGTGTATGGCCTGGCAGAAAGTTTGTCTGCGTTTTGCTCATGTCCAGTGACTTTGCCTGAGACTAAGATTAAGGGAGGCGGAATAATTAACCTGGCAAAAGAAATTTCAAAGCAGTTGAACGTTGTGTCAGTGGCATAGCTGTTTTGGGGTATTCTAGCCAGATTTATGCTGCAAATCAAGAGCAAAGAGCCCAACAGAATGATTTAAAATGTGAGTATGGCCACAAAGGAAGCTCCAGTAAAGCTGTGGGCTACAAAGTTAGAGCAGAGGAAATCTTGAGAAAAGTTGCTGAGAAGGAGGAGGAGAATAGGAAAGATCGCCTGAGGGCACCACAAGACACGGCAAGTCTCCACTGGCAGCCTCAAAACTGTAAAAGTGAAAGACTTTTCCTTGAGAATGAAGCTGCAGAGTGCTGTGTTCTGGAATGGTGGCGGTGGCTGCTGCACCAGGTTCCAAAAGGGCGGCAACCTAGAGAATTTGTTCCGCAGAATTAGTTTCAGAGTGCTTAGTGATCCAGTCACTCAACCTCTACAGCTGAGAGAGAAAAAAGCCTGGCTACTGTTCCAGCTGTCAGCGGGCCTTGGCTTCATCCACATAGGACTGGTTTTAGGTGCATGAAGAATGCAAGAGTTCTGAAGTTAAGAAGGCTTCCACCTAGATTTCAGAAGGCCTGGAAGGCCAGGCAGTGTGTGAAGCTGTGAGTGTGAAGTGAAAGGTACAGTGGAGACCATGGAAGTTTGGAAAAGCCAGAATGTGGATTGTCTGAGGAAAGCTGCAAGGATGGAGCAAAGCAGGCCCAAGAGAGAAGCCATGGGAGCTACAGCCACCACAAGTCTCAGAGAGGTGGAGCCACGTGGAGCTCATAATTTGCCACAGATTTCTTTGGATGTTCCACATGGAACTACAGACTTAATATTAGCCCTGCTGGATGATGAACTTGCTTTGGTACCAATGCTTTGTATCCTGTTTTTTACCTTTTTGAAATGGTAATGTTTATCTTGTACCATCGAATGTTGGAAGTGTTTAACTTTCTTCTCATTTGTACAGGGTCTCACAGCTAAGAGTTTGCCTTACATCTCAGAGGAGACTTGAGACTTGCACTTTTCAGCAAAGCTGAAACTGGTAGGACTTTGGCAACTCTTAGAGATGGACTAAAATGTCTTCTGCATAAAGGGATGCGAATAAGTCTTAGGTGGGCCAGGAGAAGAATGTCACAGTTGTGTCGGGATGTTCCCCCAAAGCCTTATGCAGTCATGCGGCAGGCTTCTAGAGTTTATGATTGATTCCAGGTTCAATGTTGGGTTTATGGGTGTGAGTGCTACAATCACCCTGGGGCAGCTAGTTTGCATACAATGTAAGGGAGGGAAGCAGGCGTGCTTTCTGCTGCTTCTCCTTTTTGCTCTTGTTGCTTTTGTTATCTTCTGCCACCACGAACTGTTGCCATGTGCCACTCTGCCTTGGAGCCAGCCAAGTGAAGACTGAAACCTCCACAAACCATGTGCTAGATAAACCTTTCCTTCTGTAATTTTGAGCAGTGGGTATTTTGTCTCAGCAATGAGAGCAAAGCAACTAAGACAGTGTTTTACACGTGGCCTTGCTGACACCTTGTGGTAATAAGATGACCTCCTTACCATGGGGCAGTAAGTCAAAATCCTGACTCTCCATGAAACCTCCTTTGTCATGGTGCTAGTGAAACACCTTGGGATGGCTCATGACAGAACCCTTGGCTCACATTGATGGAGTGGCACCACAATTTTTTCTATGGTGTTTAGCTGTAACAGATCAATCATGATGTTTGATTCCACGTATTGACTTGATTGGATCAGGAGGTACTCCGACATTTGGTCAGACATGACTGAATGCATTATGTTTGTGTGGATAGGATGTGTAAAACAGATTATTCTCTCCAATGTGAGTGAGACCATCCCATCAGTTAGGGGTCCAGGTAAAACAAAAAGTTCGCAATTTTGTGAGCAAAAGTCCTTTTGTTACCTTCAAAATGGGAGGTAGCTCTTTCCTGACTCAGACCTGTCCTGTAACATCAGCTGCTCCTGGGTCTCAAATGTGTCAGCCTTGGGACTGAAACTACATCATCCACTCTCCTGGTTCTCCAGCTTGTCAATTGAAGATTGTGGGATTTGTCAGTGTTGAATGATCCAATGCCTTGTAATAAATGTGTACACATCTTATGGACTCTATTTCCCTGGAGAACCCTGGCTAATACAGTGGTAATTATCTGAACATTTTTTTGCCTTGCTAACCTGTTCTTTTCCTGTTCCTGTGGCTGAAGAGGACAGGCTTTTGAATGGATTTTTTCTGCCTGGCCTTGTTGGGATTTCTGGGTTGATGGCTTCTTCAATTACATGTCTGCAATACATAAGTCAGAGAAAACCCAGGAAGCTCACCACTATGCTGCTCCTTGTGCCACTAAATTCCAAACCGCCCTACCTTCTTTTCTACCTTGCGGTCTTCTTGAATGTGTTTTATGCACAGTGCTGTGATTTTCTGTTGTACTAGTGGAAGGAATATGGAGAAGTATATCTATTTCATTTTCCTTGAAGTCAAAGTCTTCTGTGACTTCTTTTTAAGTAATGTTACCCAAATTAATAAATTGAGACATCAATTGAAGTTGAATTTAATTAATATATTTAATTTTAGACAAATCTGGAGTACTGTCAAGGAGAAGAAATTGATGCTACATGGTCACAAAAATATCACAAGTGTCAAGTGTGCCCTGATAGTACCTAACGCATTGCTGAAAATATACTGGACACTCTTGGATCCTTGCATTTTATATGTGTTCATTTTCAGCTGTTCAATTATCATTCTCAACAGACTTTCTTGATCATTTATTGAGGTAACCATCCCACCAAAACAAGTCCCAACAAAAGCCTGTTTTCTTTAGGCAAAGGAAAAGAAACAAGTTCCTGGAAAGCTTCATCCAATAAGGCTTTACACAGTGTCTTTCCATCCATACTCAGACTGAAAAATCACAGTGGAAACAATAGAACCAGGAAAAAAAATTGTCTGCAGACATTCAACAATAAAATAGCCACCTGTCCAGGGAAACATGGCAGTCTATCAACTGTCAAGTCTGATCAACTTCCAAGCAGTGTCCCAGGTCCCAAGTAACACAGGGTAAAATAATATGACTAAATAAGAAGAGGATAATTTGAGGACAGGTGCTATAACACAGAAGCCAGTGAGTGACTTACTCTCATTGTAATAAATACTTCCGTAAGAACATACACCCACTTGTCAGAGGCAAGATTCTAGCTTCTTCTTCTTTTTCACATATTCTGTCTTTCCATGAAATGATCTGAAACATGTGATTTCAGCCCAAAAGCAAAAACCCACTGAAGAGTCCTACCTGTGCGGTATTAATGTTGACTTTCTCCCAGAGATACCAAATGAAACCTTCATGTATCTTTTCCTTAGGTGAAAACCACAGCTTCATTGCTTCTTTTCAGTTGCAAAGTGTTAATTGGTATTAGTTGAAGGCAGATCATCTTGGCCTGTGTTAATATTGTGTTCCTGTTCTTTTTGCCATGGAGAAAACACTGTAATAATTGAAAGCATCACACCTGCTTTGTTCTTCATTAGGCCAAGGGAAAAGGTCAAGCTCGCAAGTATACTGCAGGGGAAAGAGGTGTGCTCGGTCCCAGCTGTTGCTAGGAACTCAGGCAACCCACAGGCAAAGGATAGTCCTTTTACTACTCAAAACCTTCATGGTAGCGTGCAATCATTTGTGATCATTCCCTCCTTGTGATAGTCTTTCTTTGTGGGTTTATGTTAAACCCACTAATTCATTCATTCACTCAAAAATATTACTGCACATGCTAGATGTGCCAGACACTTTTCTAGGCACTAAAATCATAGCCATGAGAGAAGAGAAAAAGCTCCTCTCTTTAGTTAATTTACACATAGTGGGGAAGACACATATATTATGTAATTTCAGTTATTAATAAGAACTATAAAGAAGTTCAAAGCAGGCAGGTGATAATGGTGAGGTAGGAATGCTATTTTAGATAGAGTGGCCAGGGTGGCCCCTAGGAGGGATGACATCTGAGCAGAAGCCTGAATGAAGCAAGTGATAAAAAGCTATGGGAGCAAAGGCTGCATAAGGAAATAAGCACAAAAATCCCAAATCACTGGGTGGGTCTGAAACATGTCCAGGTCAGAGCACTGTCCCATTTCACCAGGTTAAGAAAGTCTCATGCCTCAGCCTGTGCTTTAGAGAAAGGTGCATCATGCACACACACATAATCAGACCAGGGCTGGCACACAGAAGCTGGCAACCCTGGGTGCAGCAAAAGCTGTAGTTTGACACAGCTGCCCCCATGATTCTCATCCCCAGGTTCCACGGAACTCATCTCCATGTCTCTTGCCCTGTACATTCAAAACAAAAGAAAATTGTATCTAAATGGTGAGTTTAAGGTTTGTTATGTTGACACACAGCTGGAGAATGCTGTGAGAGTGGGTGTGAGACATGGAAACTCTTTGGCTTAAAAACAAAAGGCTAATTAACTTGTCAAGTACTTTTTCTCAGAAAGCATGAACACAGCTGATTCCTGTATAATGGCGGTTGTTTCTCAGACTGTTTATCTTGCAACGCTTCCCATTTCACTTCCTGACTCAGGCAGTGTTCATAAATTAGAATGATCTTTGCAGCAGTTATGTATGGAAACTGAGGAACATTTGGTAGTATTACACAGCACATAGTATTACTAAGTTGATAAGTATGGAAGTTGAGATATAACAGATATGAAATATGATAATATGACACTTAAACCCTGGGCCTGTGTACATTTTACATTATAAAATATTGACTAATATTTAGTAACATTTTAAGATAAATAAAATTTGGCTCTCTTCACTAATTTTATTTAGAGATTTGATAGTCATTAATTATAATTTGCCTTACTAATAGAAAATATGGACTAAAAACTCTAACCTTTGAAATCATAAAAGTATTTTAATCTTTTAATTTTATTTGTATTAAACATCTAATTTGCACAGTAGTAATTAAAATAGTTGTCTGATTTTTGGTTACCTAAAATCCACAGACCATAACTTCACATTTTTGTTTGGTCATTTGAAAGGTAAGTTTGCCAAAATGGGAGACTAGAACATATTTTGTTTAACACTACACTAGTTCAATTTATAACTTTTAATATTTAGATATTTTGAATGTGGTCTTCAACTTTTACCCCATTCCCTGGGTGCCACAATGTGAGGAATGCCAGGATCCATGACTGTAGAAACCTGGCTGGGTCGTGTGGAACCCTGCAGACCCTGACAAGACATTTGGATTTGATGCCAAGTTTGTTGGTAGCCATTAAATGGTTCTGAGCTGGGTAGTGTTTCCCTGGAAGCCCTTTCTTACTCTGCAGAACAAATGTAACTTTTATTTGTTGGAAACTAAGCAATAAGATAATTTCTCCACCCCTTACCACTTGCAATATAATTACTGGATCTGCTAAGTATGTCGTAGAGGTTCAAAAGCATTTCAGACATCACCACATTCAGTGAGCAGTCTGGCTCACCTAGCACAAGTCTCAGCTGAAGTGAAAAGTTTAACTTGGCCACAGTGTTTGTGCGGGAAGACTTGACTTTTCTTATACAAACAGTAAATAGAACAAATTGACTTTCCAGGAAGACAATATGCTGTACTCAGAAAGTAGATTTTCTTTAATCAGATGCTCTGCTCTTCCACTTGCTAGCTGTATGACTTTGGACAATTTACTTGACCTCTTTTCTGTCCCTAAGAAGGTTAATGAAATATTTGCCTCATAAGATTGTAGTAACAATTTAGTGAAATAAATTACGTGCAAAATTTAGAACAGGACCAAGTATATATTAGACACTAAACGTGTTGTATTTATCGTTGTTCTCATCCTCTTGGCTATCAAGTGATAGACTGTAAAGACTAGATTTCAGTTCCCTGAGTTTTATTGTTTTTCTTTAACCAAGCAATTCATGAAGAGATGGGATTTCCACAATTGGCAGTATTCAGGAAGGGACTGGATAATTATCTTTGTGGAGGATTGTAGAAGTAATCACAGCCTAAGAAGGGAATTGAATTTCATAAGCTCTCTCTAGTGTCAAGATTCTATGATTCTTACTATGAATTCGGCCTCCTGTCGCTACTCAAACCTTGTAGAGTGTAATCTCATTGAAGAAATTAGAATGATTCACACAAGGCAGATAAGAGTGAATGAGAATACATTCCTGATGAGGGGGACTGAAGATCAGTGGATCAGTGGATTGGTCCATATGGGAAGCAGACAGGAAGACTTTATGTGGAATTCTCTTCTGTTCGTAAGAGGAAGATTCACTGGTTGGGTAGAGAAAAAGGAAGAGAGTGATCCAGAAATGTCTACGTCACGGCCTCCAACCTGGCCTATCATCAAAGCTTCAAACGCCCCCCTCTTCATTACTGTTCGTGTCGCATTCACCACTGTTCCTTTTTGTAGCTCTCTTGAGGACAGAGACATGAGATTTAAGGGACATCTGTGGACACTAGCTGGAATATAGAAGTGGGGTGAATTTACCTTCCTCCTTACTAGGGTTTAAACTATTCTTCATTACCATTGTTCCAGGGAACTGTCCAGATTCATTATCAACAATGAGGCATAGAACAATGCTACACAGAGCATGGTCCAAGCAGCAGCTTTGGTGTGTTAAGAGTGAAGCATCAGCAGACCTGCTAAACCAGGACCCTAATTTTAATAAGAAACTTAGTTAGGTTTCTGCACATGACAACGTGAGAAGTATTATTACTCCTCAAATCTGGCAAGACTGGGAGAGTTGGATGCTCAGGCCAACTAAACAAGATCTCCAGAGAGAGAGAGAGAGAGAGAGAGAGAGAGAGAGAGAGAGAGAGAGAGAGAGAGAGAGAGAGAGAGACTTGGTACATGTATTTTTAAGAATGCAATTTTTAAAATTTGGGAGCAAATATGCCTAATCAGGCTTGGAAATCACTTGGGGGAAATACAGGTATAACATGGACTCTCCACGCTCACAGACTCAACAACTAATGACAAACCCCAATGGGTATAGGGAGAGTCACACTAGTTCCTTAGTACTCTGAGGGATACTCTTAATAGGTCATGGCAAGTGATTTTACTCATCTGTACAGGGAAGTATTAAAATATCTACCTCATAGGGTTGTTAAATCTCTATCTATCTATCTATCTATCTATCTATCTATCTATCTATCTATCTATCATCTGCCTATCTCTCTGAAACAAGGGTTTTTGAGTCTTGCTAATGACAAATTGGACAGAGATGTTGCCTTCCACCTGGAATGGTCTTCCTTCAGATACCCACATGACCGGCCAGTGCACTCCGTTAACATTCCAATCAAATATGATTTCATCCTACTGAGAATTTCACTGTCTGCCTCACACAAAATAATACACCTTGCCACCAACTCCATCATTGGTCTTTATCCTTTCTCTCTGCTTTTTATTTCCCTTTCTACCATTTATCCTTGTTTGACATTTCAGCTATCTGTTGGTAATTATCTGCGTTACCAACTAAAATTTAGATCCATAGGAAAGAGCTTTTTTCTTTTCACTGGAATATTCTTATTCCTGGAACAGTGCCAGCCATACAGTAGGCATCACTAGGTATTTATTGGATGACTGCATTGATAAATGTACCCTGATGCTCATATTTCTTGACTCCTAAAGTATTCTTGATGAAACGCTGGCAAGTCTCTTCAGTATCCGCTCATGTGTCACCTTCTTTATGACATCTTCCTTACAGATTCTTTCCACTCTAAGGAGATTAATGATCCCTGTTTTGTACTTCCTAGGTGGTTTATGTAATATTCTTTCCTCCTATTTTTCATGAGGCAGTCCATGTCCTCAACCTCCCTATATACTATGAGCTCCTCAAGGACAATTACTAATGCATCTGTATATCACCCTTTTTTGTGTTGGCTGAATAAAAGTAATTGGATTTTTTCACCCCAAAAGATGAACTCATCTACATATTCAACAAAAAGCTCTTTCTGACTCCAGAGTTGTAGTGGGGGGTGGTCGTGATGGTGACAAACAGATCTCAAAGAGCACTTGGTTTCTATTCCTGAATTCAGACTCCCAGAGTGTGTCCCTCTACCAAATCAAGATGTAAGGCCATGGCCTACATCGTGAAGGGTAATGCCAGTGAGTTTAGAGGCTAGCAGGGGAGACGCA
Source organism: Dinomys branickii (assembly GCA_004027595.1). Taxonomy (NCBI): domain Eukaryota; kingdom Metazoa; phylum Chordata; class Mammalia; order Rodentia; family Dinomyidae; genus Dinomys; species Dinomys branickii. Next base: position 10,981 of record PVLD010016511.1, on the reverse strand, counting down.
GCATTGCCAAGCATCCTGCAAAGTCCAGAAGCAGAGGGAAGTCAGAGGAACGCTTCCCAAAGCAACACTGCAGCCTCCCTGTCTCCAGGATAAGGGATCACCTGCATCAGTGTTTTAGCAGAACTGCTGGTCGGTTTGTTAGGGGAGCACAGAAAAAGCACCTTTATTTCCAAGTGTCCAGGTCACTAAACAGAATAGTGAAGCAAATAAGAAGAGAGGAGCTGGAGAATTTTAATGTTCTCTGAATGCCACATTCTTCAGCGCTTGCAGCCAAAGCCTGGTACTTTCACGAGCATAGGAAGGTTGTCTTCTTAGGGCATTAGGGCTTGCCAAGACCATGGAGTATTTCTTTCCCATCCACAATTGGAAGGATTGACGCTTATAACAAGTTAAAAATTGACCTCACTAAATCTTTTTGTTTAAAAATGAGGCTTACCTTTCCCATTGGATTGAAAGTTGACTTGTAGCATATTGTAAAAATTCCTTGGTATTCTTACTAAAAATTTATGTCTAAAAGGATTGCTTGTATCTCAAGTGTGAAGAAACTGGTGTCCACCGTCTTTTTCTTGTCACCAATACTGACTGAATCCCCAGGTACTAGACACACTATAGAGAAATGGTGAGGTTTCTGAGTGGTGGGGGACACATCTTAAGACCAGAAAAGATCTGCCAATATGGATGTGATAGGGAGTAAAATACTGATGTAAAAAATTAAGATGAGGAATGCACATTAATGATTAATTCCAAAACTGCACTCAATTACTGGGCTTCCGATATTTATATACCTGCCATATTAAAATATATCCTACCTGGCAATCACTAAACATATACCAAATGCAAGTTACAAAACAAGCCAATCTCAAGTCTGAGAGGCCGGTACAGCCTGTGTACTCATCGCTTGCGAGTGATCTGCTGAACACTCAGTTACCGGTCTCCATTTAATTAATTCTGATGGGCTATTGATGTACCACAACTGTTTGCCCTAATAATGAGCTCCAAAATTAGAATGGCTACAACCCATTTAGACAGCTGCCACAGAAAATAAGCATTTGAAAATGATCTTGGTCAAGGCACTGGGGTAGAAATGGCTGTAGTTCAGCAGCAAATTCACATGATTATGTCACATGAGTTTTATTTTTCATTTCAAGCGTAGTTAACATACCAGCAGTAATGACTGGAGGAACTGTTACTAGCTGTGGAATTGAGACTGCTACTTCATATCAGTACAGCAAGGATAAACATGCAGCCTGAAGTATGCTAATCGTGGCGTCGATATAGCAGCATTCATTGAACAATTTAGGTCAGTTCTTTGCGATATTTAATTAGACTAATATATCTGTTTGCAATTAATAGCAGATGTGACAAGCTAATGTGTCCACGTACAGACAAATTAACCTCTGCCCATCAGCTGCTGGGATCTGTGAGAAAGCGGCCATGTTTTCCTTCCATCCATCCAAGTCTAAATAAAGCTGCAGGATAATTATAAACATAAATGTTAATAGAAAATACACTTTACACGAAGCACATTGTCTACAGGAAAACATTTTTCAGGCAGATTGTCAGACATTAACAATCACAACAAGAATAAACACTTGTGTTATCCTTTACTTTAAAATTTTTTAAATAAATTTTATTTTTAGGGCATTTTTAGGTTCACTGCAAATATAAGCATTTCCCACACATCCCATCTCTATGCACACATAGTCCCGCCAACTTCCAGTATACTCACAAGAGTGGTGCATTTGATACATTTGGTGAACCTTACACTGAATAGTTTTTTTCTTCAAAGTCCATATTTATCGTTGGGGCTCACGCTAATGAACCTGGGAGAATTTATAATAGCAGGCCTCCACCCTTCGGGTGTCCCTTCCAGTAGTTTTGCTGCCCTAAAAATTCTCTGTGCTCCACTCTTTCTTCCTTTCCTACCTACAACTTTTGGCCAACACTGTTTTTTTTTCATTATTATCTCTGTGGTTTTGTCCTCTCTCCAGAATGTCACCTGGTTGGCGTCATAGAGCAGTAGCTTTTCACCTTGGCTTCTTTCACTTGCTGTTATATATTTGAAGTTCCTCTGTATCTTTTTATTGAGAAAAATGACTTTGTTCTTATCATGGAATAACATTCTGTTGTCTGCATGTACCACAGTGTATTTATTCATTCACCAGCTGAAGGACATCGTGGTTACTTCCCAGTTTGGCAACTACAAAAAAGCTGCTGTAAACATCCATGTGCAGGTTTTTGTTTGTACATGAGTTTTCAACTTCTTTGTGTAAACATCATGGACTGGGATTGCTGCATGGTGTAGAAGGAATATGTTTGATTTTGTCAGAAACCAAACTATCTTTCAATGCACCTGTATCACGTTGCATTCTCACCAGCAGTGGATGAGAGTTCCTGGTGTTACGTATCTTCAGACAGCATTTGGTGGTGTCAGTGTGGCATGTGTGGTGCCAGTGTGTGTAGTGATAAAAATCTGGGGCTATTCTAGTTCTTCTCTGTCTTTCCATGGCAGATCCAGAGTCCCGGGGCACTTATGAAATATCAAAGCAACCTGCATCTGTGTGATTTCACAGGGGCACCAGGGTTTGGAAACATTACATACACGATGTGGATTATCTTTTCATATGCCTGTTTGCCATTTGTCAGTGAGGTATCAATTAAATTCTGAGCCATGTTTTAATCAGGTTGCTTTTTTTATTGTTGAGTCTCTTTATACATAATAAAATATAGTCACATATGTTATACTTTTATTTACCTGTCAATAGAAACTATTTTGTAACTGATCAACTATTGTAAAAGAGGTCTATGAGCTCCTAAGGCAGTTAGGACTTAAATCACTAAAATTTGACATTCATTCCTCAAAGCGTAGATTTCTGTAATGTACATGAAATAACCCTCACTCTCCCACTTCAATAAACTGGCATTACCCATTCTGAAGGAGAACACAGACGAAATTTTCAAATTTCCCAAGTTTTTACAGAACAGTAATTTGGAAAGAAAAGGATTCTGGGTGATGGCTTTGTTTTTCTGGGAAGGTCAGAAGTACTACTCCACTGCTGCCATTGCTAATTCTCCCAGCTATCCTTCAGAAGACTCGTTGGCTTGCATTCATGAATGAGGGCACTCCCCAGAGTGTCCCCCGACTGAGCCATCTAGTCTTTTAAAGCTAAGCAAAGAATTAGGTTTTGACATTTAGTCCACAGGTTTGTATTTGGCAAGGAGGTCAAAACAATTGCAGGTGGATTACAAATGATCATCCATCTCAGGAGCATTTGGCCCAGGGTCATAGAAGCTCTTTACATGTGACATCAAAACATCACACATTCCTTCTTACCTTGTGAGCTGAAGCCAGTTCCCACAGTTTTCCCAACAGCTCTCACATTTTTAGTGCACTTTCCAGCACCTGTTCCAGGCACCTTCAAGTTGTGTAGGCAACTGGGTGGTATGCTGAATGCCCTACTCATCGCCACAGGCTCAACGCCATATCCTCTCTCTATCATACAGTGTTCGAAAGTCAGCAACACACAAGTAGTACTGAGGAAGAGATTTTGGCAGTGGAAACCCCCGACAAGTCAAAACTCCTGCCGTGTAATGAAGATCAGTTTTAGACATCAAAACCATCAGAGGGACATGGGAGATGGGCAAACACAAAAGAGACAAAGCCCCTGGGATTATTTAGTCTCAGGAAGAGAAAGAAATGGGTCACTTAATGTCTCTTTAAATATAGGACTGATTATTATTCAGGAGCCATATCCAGATGTATGAACATTTCTCTTCTGAGAATAGAGCAGGAAACAATGGGCTTTAGTTAGAGAAAGGAAGAATATATATGTACAAGGAGGGGCTTCCTGACACTTGTGGTTATAAAGCATTATAATGGGATACTAGAGAAGCTGTCATCCACTTCCCCACTGAATTTTAAGAACACGACAGACACCTCTTGGTAAAAATGGTTTAGCTAAAATCTCCCTGGAGGTTAGAGGATGGATCAGATGACTTCCCAGGGGCCCTCTCAGCTCTGTGTGTTTATCATTTTAAAACTAGACTACAGTGCTCTTTCAGACAAGCCCTATCTGGTAAACTACAAGCTATCTCATTTTTTCCCCATCTCCTATCCCCTGCCCATTTCTTTCTGTTTATACCTTGCTTTGCTGATGCCTACTTGACACCTGCTCTTTGGATATTGTGCTCACATTGCTGTGTGACGCTATGCTATGAGGCACACAAACACTATTCAAGATGGGTGGGACATCCGCAAGGACAGAGGAGAGATGGTTTTTCAGTACTTTGTATAAAGGCACTATAAACTCTCTGTACTTGGAAATACAGTCTAATAAAGCATGTGCGACTTTAGCAACTCTTCTGCATTGACAATCTTAGTTCAAGATTTGAAGATACTTATCTTCATGATAGGGAAGTTCCTATCCTCTTATATATGGTTTGCTTTTTCACAGATCTGGCTTTCCTTTGAACTCACAGGTTCCATTTATGTCCAGTGTCATCCTGAGTATTTTGTGCGGGAGACTTGAGGTGGCTGTCACCGGCCTTATCCTCTATCACACAAGGCAAACCTGAGAGCACATGAATGGTGCTTCATACAGTGAAGGGCTCTTCTGAAACCCTGTATTTTCCAGTTCCATATGGTTACCAGTCTTCTACAACTGAGGGTTTAACAAATGCATGTTGGTGTTCCAGCACATACCCAGAAATTTACAAAGCTAACAAATTAGTTTAGGTCACCTGAGAATTGCTCAGTTAAAGTTATTTAAAAAATAAATATCTAAGCTGACTGCCAGGAGGAAAAACTTCAACATATTAAACAGGATCAACAAAACCATCAGTTTTAAATTTAAATAAAGCTATCCACATGCAAGATACAAACTACTTATATAAATGGCAATGCATGCACAAAGAGCTAAAGTAGTTTATAAAATAAAAATCACTTTTACTTATGAAACAGCAGATAAAAACTTCCTTCTTTTGTGTGTATGTGCACTGATATATATATATATATATGAACTATCACCTTATTAATATATTTTTATTAAATTTATCATGAGCTCTCATTTGATGGGGTGTAAGAAAAATGTGGGGGCTACTCTAGTTCCTCTCTGTAATTCCACGGGAGACCCAGAGACCCAGGGCAGTCTGAGACATCAAAGCGTCAGCTGGAGGCTGTCGGTGCTTGATATCAGGTAGTGTCCATGCTAGTGGACACCAGCACGTCTGTTATCCCACCTGGTCTTCGGTCATCAGTCTGTGCTCATCACTGCATTATCTGCCTCGCTCCCACTGCAAAGCTTCCTCGGGTTTGTCAGCTGTCTCCCAACTCCTCCTCTGCCTGTCAGTATGTAAAAGCATCTCTACATGGCTCTCATTTTATTCTGGGATTCAGAGCCATTTCAGGTCCCTTCATAAAGATAATTGGTGGGACCCAGTGCAAAATAAAAATGCTTGAGCACTTGTTCAAAACTTATTAAGAATTTTGTGATGGGGACAGGAGACCATCAGATCCGCCGTGAGGCTCATATGACAGGACAGTTCACTGGCTCATGAAACCAGCCCTGTGTGCAGGTGCCCTACTCCTGCCCATGCACCACACTGCATACCATCTATAGCAAGATGCCTGCTCCTATGTGAAGCATAGTGCCTCTGTTCTCATTAACTCAGGATTTCCTAGAATTCTCTCTCTCCAAACTGGTAAGGAAGTGGTTGGCACACAGGACACAGGCCCTTCCCCCAGGCCCTCAGAGGCCAAGGTATCTTCTTTCTTTTTTATATTTTCTCCCTCTACATAAACCAACCTGTGGGCTCCATCAAGTCTAGGACTGTGGCTTTTTTCATTGATTTTAATGTATTTGCAGGGGGAGGGGAAAATGTATTACATTCTGAAACATTCAACATTTAGATATTTGCAACTAAGCTAAATTTAAAGAACAAGCTATCTGAACTCAAAAATTTCTTTCAATATTATTATATCTGCTGTTTGCTATTTTTTGCTTTATTTATTTTAAAACAAAAGCAGGTAAGTATATTAACAAACAGACATCCATTTACAAAACAGTATAAGAACAATATAAGCAATACTGAATTACAGACAAAGTGGTAGGAAATTAACAATGGTTTTTGTATTACATATTGATATCTTCAAAGTGTTTCTCAGGAAAACAAATCGAGACATGCAAAATTGATCAAATAATTAATCATTAATTGATCCTTTAAGTAAAGCGATAGAAGTCAATAGTACAACTATGTTAGCTATCCTGTGTATAGCTATCCTGTGTATTTCTCTTTTCCCTCATCCCAGTTGCTTGTTACTTTTGAGCAGGTTACTTTTGTTTCACAATGTCTGTCATATCTCTTAATTTTTATTCACTCTTTCAGGTTCTTATACTAGTGAGACAATACATTGTTTATACATGTGGGCCTGATTTATTTCACTTATGAATATGGTCTCTAGTTGTACCATTTACCTGTAAAAGCCTCAAGTTTAATCTTTGTTTATAGCCAAATAATATTCCATTCTGTAAAAATACCACAATTTTTTTGTCCATTCCTCAGTGGATGGACATTTGGGTTGCTTCCACAATTTAGCTATGAAAAATTGTGCATATATTGGTGCACATAAATTGGGTGCACATACATTGCTGTGGTATGATATTTTCAGTTCTTCTGGGAAAATACCAAGAAGGGGAATAGCTGGATTAAATGGGAACTCTAGACCTGGTTTGCTAAAAATATGGAACGCTTCACGAATTTGGGGGTCATCTTTGTGCAGGGCCCATGCTAATCTTCTCTGTCTCGCTCCAGTTTTAGTATATGTGCTGCTGAAGCGAGTGCTGCCGTTTGCTATAAAAGCTATGGTAAAACACAGAAGGTCTGTGTGGACTCCCTCCCCTCTCTCTTCTGGGTACCCCTTTCTCTCTTTCCTCCATGTATCCCTTCCCAGAGTAAGCATCTAAACACACCCGCTGTGTTACCAATGGGAAACAGAACCAGAGGCCTCCTCAGTTCACTCCTGGGAGGTTACAAATGTCGACCAAGGTTACACAATTAAGTGACAGAAGCGGGCTCTCAGCCTATGCTGTTGGGCTCGCATAAATGTCATATTGCCTTTTGTAGTAAGCACTAATACATGGGGGCAGTTTAAGTATTTATGATGAAGATGAAGCATTGATCACTGGTCCCCACCCAAAAAGGTGCACATGGTAGCCATCAAAACAGAGGGGAAAGGAAGAAGGAAGGAAAATGTGTTTAGTCTGACACTGATTAGCTCCTTACTGAACTGTAACAAAATGTTAAAACAATAATAGAAAGCGGAGACCAGCAGGAGCCCAACACGGCTCCTAGCATTTCCTTTCTTTATAGCAGGAATCAAACTCGTGACCCCAGGCTTGCCAGGCAAGCACTTACGCTGCTGAGCTATACACCCAGCCCTATCGTTTCTTTTTTTGACAGGGACATGCAGAACTCAGAACAATACAGATGAAGAATAGAGGCCATTGCAGTCAAACGGGGTCCCGCATCTATAACTTGCTGTCACTTAGCTATATTTAAAATGTCTAGAGGAAATCCAGGCCTCATAATTTTCAAAGCTACAAGCCTTATAGTTGAACGTTCTGGTAAGAAGGTGCCTCTGCAGGTCAGTGTATTGGTGTATGCCTGGGCCACTTCAGAAGGCAGGGTGGAAGAATACGACTTGCTTGGGTTAATCACTTTTTACCCGTAAGAGTGTAGGTGAGTCTCAGTGGTGACATCTGCCATATAAGACACTGAATACAAGCGCCTGTGTTGAAGTGGGAGCACTATAATTGTTCAAAACTTAATAGATTGATTTCTTTTTCTCATTTCTTAGATTCAGGCAGGAATGCAACAAGGTACATTTTTTTACTAATATACCTTGAAGGCCAAACATTATTCAAGGCTCTTGACAGATATCTACCAAATCTTTTAGTTCTCACAATTCCATAAAGTTGTTACTATTAACTTCATTTGACAGAGGGAGAAATGAAAGTACAGAAAAGTTCCGTAGTTTGTCCAATCTTATACATTTAAAAAAGAACCCAGACAGCCTGCTTCTAGGACCTGGTCTCTTAAAGCAACTTATAAATCATTTTCTTTGTTTGACATGGCACCTTTTATTTTTGGTGACATTTTAGAAAGTCACTAAAAGAACACAGAAAAATTAAAAATAAAAATCGCTTGTAATCCCACAGTGCAGAAATAATTATTTATATTTTTTGGTGTTTCCTCCTAATCTTTTAATTTTAAAATGAGTAGATATATGATCATTATTTGATAATTTTCACCGTTGAAAGATTATACTTTATGTATTAGTAAGCAACATATATATTTCAGGTACACCTGTTAGTGAATGGTGATATGTGTAACCCATCTCTTGCTGAACCTCCATGGTGTGCTCTCTGACACTACAGATTAGAGTGTGTGTGTGTGTGTGTGTGTGTGCATGCGTTTGTGTGTATGTTTTTAAAACCATTTTATTTCACTTGCTTAATTTTGAGATGTATCCAGATACTAATAGTTTATCTCATTTTGTTACTAAAAGTTATTCTATGATCTACATTGTCCATAATATATTAATCCATTCACCTATTGACAGACATTTGAGTTTACCAGTTGAAGTTATTACACATGAAATTACCATATGTGATTGTATACAAATTTTGTGAATGACACATGCTTTCATTTCTCTTCAGGTCGGTGTACATTGGTAAGCACAACTGATTGTATAGCACATGGTATTTAATGTCATAAGAAACCACCAAAGAGATTTCTAAAGTGTTTCCCATTTTATATTCCCACCTATAATTCTAGTTCATAAAAATTTATATGGGTCAATCATTTCAATGTTGTTCATTCTACAAAATGTGAATTAGTCTCTCACTGGGTTTGAGTTTGTACTTCTCTGGTCTCTAACAATGTAGAACATTTTTTGTTGTTCCTATTGGCTATTTTATATCTTATATACAATGTATATCTAAACTTTTTTCCTTTTTAAAAAATTGAGATATTTATCTTTTATTCAGTTCATAAGAGTTCTTTATAGTCTCTTTGTATGAAGTATGTGCTACACAGCTTTTCTTCTATTCTGTGACTTCTTTTTTATCTTAATAGTGTCTTCTAAAATGTAGAGGCTATAAATTCTGCTGAGTTAGATTTTACCAAGTTGTTCTTCCATTGGACATGTGTTTAGTGCTTGGGAAAGTTTTGCCTCCCACAAATACTGCAAAAATTTTTTCTATGTTTGCTTTAGAACTTTTATTGTTGATTTAGATCTCTGATAAATTTTGAAATAATTTTCATGTATAAGGTGAGGGTCAATGTTAATTTTTTTCCTGCATGGATATTCATTTTTGTCTAAAATCATTTGTTGAAAATGTTTTCATTTTTCTCATTATATTGCTTTGTCAGCTTTAAAAATCAATTTAACATATACATATTAGCCTATTTTTGAACTATCTACTCCATGATTACATGTCCCATCTTTCCCTGGTATCACCTATCTTGATTAGAATCATTTTATAATAAATCTTACAGCCAGAAAGTTAAGTCTTTTTTCTCTGTTCTTCCTAAATATCATTTTGGTTTTTAAGTTTTTTACATTTCTATATACATTTTAAAATCAGCTTATCAATTTCTACAAAAGTAGAAAGGCCTGCTAGAATTTTGGTTAGAATTCTGTCTTACTTGAAAATGAATTTAGGGTAAACTGACATCTAACTATTGCATATACAAGCCACCTAACAATGTTATTTACATAGTCAACTCATTTCCTAAACTTAAAACAACCTGAGGATGCAAAATCCTTCATCCATCCATTTGTTTTTATCTGTAGCATACCATGTATATACAAACTCATTCATTCATTCACTTGAATTAATGTGCTAATTGGCTTACCTTCTAAGTGTCTGAGATACAGCATTAAACAAAGATGTAAATTATTTGTTCTTCTGGAGCCTACAGTATACCCCTTAGTCACAACCCTGGTTCTTCTCCCTTTCCCTACATTGGCTCACTCCAAGTTCTGCCACTGTTTTTTTTTTTTTTAAAATAAAAGTACAAAAACATATTGACAAACAGACACCAATTAGCATAAAAAATAGCACAATCACAACTAATCTACAGACAAGGTGACATGGTCTCAACAGTGGTTATTGCTTTATTCATTGATATCTTTGAAGTGTAAATATATGAACCCATATACAGACATGCAAATTTAGTCAGACAATTAATCCTTTCAACAACAGAAAAAACAAAAAAACCAAAAATCCAAAGACAAAAAATGAAACAGGCTAACAGCAACAACAGCAACAACAACAACAACAACAAAAACACCAATAGTTGCTGCTTTACATATTGATATCTTCGAACTGTGTGTTCAGGATAACACATACAGACATACAAGATTGATCAAACAACCCGTCATCGATTATTGCTTAGCATTAAGTGATATAATACAATAGTAGAACCATGTTAGCCCTCCTGCACATATGTATATTCATATATACATACATACATTGTTGTCTTTTTCTTTTCTCCTTTCCTTCGTCCCATCTGTTCTTTGTTTTTGAACAGATTTCCTTCATGTCTCTTAGCTTATATTCCCACCCTCAGGTTCTTACACCAGTGATACAATACGTTGCCTGCACATGTATTGCTGATTTTTTTCACTTATGATGAGTATGGACTCCAGTTTTGTCCACTTGCCTACAAAGTCCCCAAAACTGTCTTTCTTTATACCTGAATAATATTCCATTATACAAAAATGCCACAATTTTTTAATCCAGTCTTCTGTGGATGGGCACTTGGGTTGCTTCCACATTTTAGCTATTACAAATTGTGCTGCTATAAACATGGGTGCACATATATCAGAGTGATATGATGTTTTCAGATCTTCTGGGAAAATACCCAGAAGAGGAATAGCTGGTTTGAATGGAACCTCTAGACCTAGTTTGCTGAG
>PVLD010016510.1:0-44793 GCA_004027595.1 Dinomys branickii | reverse complement strand
AAACTTTGATTACTCTGGAATGGTTGGTATAGAAACAACAAATTTCTCCTAGGGCTAGACATAATCCCCGTTTTAGAAAAAGTAGGTCTAAGCCTCTTTTATTTTGTAAAACCATCTCAGCCAATGACCTGAGAGACTCCTCTAGCTTATTGACTGACTCTTTTAAGGTGGCTAAATCTTGGTCTATCTGTTGACTTAGTTCTTTATAATTTTGATCAGAAGTAGCCAGAGCGGCTGTCCCCAGTGCAGCTGATCCAGCCATGCGTATGCCCAGTCATGCTGGTATAAGCACAGGGTTCGCTCTCTTGACTCTAAGCAAACCGGTCAGGGCCAAATGCTGTCTACTTTCCTCCCCAGAATAATAAAGCACTTGGGGAAAAATGTGACACAGGACACATAGTTCTGGGGGTCTCTGTATAGCAACTTGATAAAATATACATGGTGTTATACCAGCAATATAAGCAAACCAGGCTCCGTGAGGGGCCTCTAGGTGTAGGCTTGGGAAGTAAGTTTGATTTACAATATCAGTTATATTGGTACAAATGTTAACATAGGGAGATTTTGACAAATTATAAGTTTTACTCTTAACACAAGTGCCTTTTCTTTGTAAATCACTGTGGGTCAGAACAGGTTTTTGTAATAGTCCACTTAGCTGTGTCTTCTGGTTTCACAGGAACAGTCTTAAGATGAGAATGGTGAATCTAGTGACTCTTGTTGGTGACTGTGATAGCTTTTGGTGTGCTCAAGCTCCAGACTGAGCCGCCAAGGTGTCGCTGGGCTTTTTAGAAACAGCTTGATGTTCTCTGAAAAGATGATGAGTGGACTGGAGGAAAGGCTGAAGGGCCTGTAGGGACTTAATAAGTTCTCTGTTAGTCATCATAATGGAGACAAAGAACCAGGGGATGTGGTTGCCCATACAAGGCCTCAAAGGGAGTGATTCCCAGGATTAAGGGAGTACATCACACATGCAGAAGAGCAAGAGGAAGGAGACTCACCCAGTTTTCACCAGACTCTAAAGCCATTTTAGTAATGGTTTCCTTCATAGTTTGGTTTATGTTTTTTTACTTGTCCCGAACTTTGAGGTCGGTAGGCACAATGTACTTTTCAATTAATCTCCAAAGCTGTAGCTAGATTTTGGGTCACCTGAGCTATGAAAGCCGGGCCATTGTCAGACCCAGAGATAAGGGCAGGCCAAATCTGGGCACTATCTTATATAGAAGCTTTTTGGCCACAATAAGAGCAGACTCAGTCCAGGTAGGAAAAGCTTCTGTCCAGCCAGTGAAGAAGGTGTCTATGAAAACTAGGAGGTATTTGTCTGATCCCATCTCAGTAAAGTCCAATTTCTAGTGGTCTCCAGGGTACAGTCTTCCTTGTTAGACTCGCGAGTCTTGGGGTGCCTGCTTGTGGTTTACTCAGATGCACTGTGGACATTTGAGGCTAGAAGCCTTCGTCAGCTGTGACAGTTTGGAAATAAAATATTGTTCCTGAAAAAAGCTCTGCCAGTTTGGTGCCCCTTACATGTTCTGGAAGGGGAAGGTTTTGCCTTTAACTGTTGTGCTAGCCTCAAGTCCGAATCTGAATATGACAACTTAGGCAAGAGCAGAGGAGGAAGCACGGGGAGGAGCTATTGGTCCCACTGGTTTTAGGGCGATAACTCTTGCTGTTTGGTCAGCAAAGGCATTTTCTCTGGCAACAGGGGAATCTTCTTTTTGATGTCCCCGACAGTGTATGATTGCCACCTTTTTGGGGAGCCAGATAGCAGCTAGAAGATCTAGGAACTCGGGGGCATTTTTTATTTTATTTTCCCCTGTAGTTAAGAGTCCTCTCTCCTGATAAATAGCTCCATGTACCTGTAGAGTTGCAAAAGTGTATCAACTATCGGTGTACACATTTATGATTTTATTAGATCCCCATCTTAAAGCTTGAGTCACAGCTATCAATTCAGCTCTTTGGGCAGACGATCCAGACCCCAGTGCTTGGGCCCATATTACCTCAGTCTCGGTGGTCACAGTGGCACCCGTCACTCGGCTGCCTTGATGTAGGTAGCTGCTGCCATCAGTGAAAAGGGTGGCATCAGGGTTGTCGAGGGGGACGTCTGTCGGGTCTTCTCGCAGGCTAGAGGTGGAGTCTGTGATGTCTACACAATTGTGCAGAGGCACTTGTGGGTCATCATCTGGCAGGAGGGTGGCTGGGTTTAAGGCTGTAGTGGACAGGAATTCAATATGCTCAGGATCCAACAACAATGCCTAGTACTGGACAATGTGGGCATTGGATAGCCATCTGTCTGCGGGGGACCGCAACAGAGTTTTGACTGCATGCGGAGCCACAATCTGAAGCTTCTGTCTAAAAGTTAATTTGTTTGCCTCCTTGGTCAGGAGGGCCGTGGCTGTAATGGCCTGCAGGCAATTTGGCCATCCAGAGGCAGTGGTGTCCAATCACTTGGAGTGATAGACAATAGGCCTTTTCCATGGGCCTAGACACTGTGTCAGTGCCTCGACAATGCCTCGACTCTCTGCCACATACAGTTGAAAGGGTTTAGTCAGGTCAGGCAGGGCCAGGCCTGGAGCACTCACCAGTGCTATTTTTAGCTTTTGAAAGGCTTGTTCCTCTGTCTCAGTCCAGATTAGAGCCTCTGAGGGCTTTCCCCCTGTGGAGACGTAGCACTTGGGCCAATTCCCCAAATCTCAAGATCCACAATCAACAGTAGCCTAAGACCCCTAGAAAGATTTTTTTCTTTTTTTAGGGCAGTAAGAACCTTGGCCATTTTCTTGTTTAGTTCACGTGGGTCTTTTTTATTGTTAAAGACCTTTTGGGCCACTTCTACCAGCTGAGATAGTGGTATTCCCTTAAATCCTTTTAATCTTTGTAACTTTTATAATATCTGGGGTCGACTGGGTAACAAATGCAAGGTTTAAGGCATGTCAATTCTCAGGTGCCTCTGGATCTATAGGCGTGTTCTAGGAGGCACTGCAAGAAAGCAGACAGAGACTCGTCGGGTCTCGGCTTACCCCTGTAACTTTAGACAAATTGGTAGGCTTCCAGGCTGCCTAAGGGCAGCCAGAAGAGTCTGGCGACACTGATGGACAGCCCCCTTACCTCGGTCTTCATTTGGATCCCAGGAGGGGCGGGAGAGAGGGAACACGAAGTTCAGTCAGTCTGGGTCAGTGCTAGGGCTTCTGTCAGGTCCTAGGACCAGTTTATCATCCCAGGGCACGGATGTGTTCGCGCTCTTCGGACGTGAAGAGAGTCTGAAGGAGCTGGTGGCAATCATCCCAAATGGGCTGGTGGGTAAAGAAAACAGATTCTAGGACAGAGATGAGTTCAGTCTCCCACAGGGGAGGAGAGGAGCCGAGGGTGAAGGAGCGGAGGAGGAGACCAGGAGTCAGGTTGGGGAGGAGAGGCAGGTCTTGTGTGGGGTGTCTGAGAATTAGTTACCGCGATGAATTCATTCTTGGGTTCATCCTCACTTTTCTGTATTATACTTGTTAAGCCAGGAAGGGGAGTCCTGGATTAAATTAATCCAGACCCGAATGTAAACAATTTGGTCAGGGTGGCCTGGATTCCCAAAGATTACTTTTAGGACTTGCTGAGAAACAGACAAATAAAATGTGCCTTGCCTGGGCCAGGAAATGTCAAAACAGGGCCATTCAAGTTCACAAAATGTTCACAGCTTCCCCGAGAAGACAGGTTCTCCAAATTCCTTTTGCTCATTGCCTGAAATCCTTAAAATGGTCTAAAACACATTGCAGAGACGACATAGAAGCAGAAGCAGACGGACCCATTTTTAACAACACTCACAAACAAGACAGAGGACAAGAGAGAGACAATAAGTCGATAAATTAATTCAAGGGGAGGAAAGTCCCACTTGTCAAGCAAGATCAAACCCTAGCCAACGTCTTAGTCTAGGGGCAGTACCTGGGGAATCTATCGTTGCGTCCAACCTCTCCAAGAACCCCCAAGGGGCGCCCCAACAAACAAGAAACAAGAACTAGTCTTACACGTAAGTATCCGGACGGCATTTACTGATCTCACGTCCAGGGTAAATTTGGTGACACTTTCAAAAAAAAGAGTTCCTTGGGGGCACAGAGATGTTCCCCCTGAAGAATTATTGTCTCAAAGAGACGTTTGGGAGTCTAGAGACCTGAAAAGGGATCCTGGACGGACCAGCCCCCAAATGAGATGGGTCCAAGAACAGTAGACTCCCAAACAACCAAATTAGCATTTAGTAGCGCTTTTAATAGTTGAGCCCAACGACCCCCACTCACACCTCTATTTCAAGGCTGAGAAGTGACAGGCCCGAGCCCATTGTATGCAGGGCTTATAAAGAAAAAAAACACAATGAATACACAGGTGTAGCAGGGACGTTATGCTTGGGGAACTGGACTGTTTCTGGCAGGGATGGGCAATGTTCTTTGAGTTCCTTCTGAGAAAGAACAAGGAACCTTTAAACAATAATTATGTTACTGTATATGGACTTTAGCTGTTTGAGGTGAATCGGGGGTCAAGCATGGGGTCAGTCTAGCAAGCAGCTGGGTACTTGGGCCATTACAATAACCACCTTCAAAAAGTCAGGAAGTCACTAGACCGACCCCTGACAGGAAAAGACCCGCTCTGCATTCATACCCGCTTGCTACGTGACTAGCTTTCCCATTTGATCCCAGTCCACTCAGTCTTACCTGAATATTTATCTTTGCAGTCTTATGGGCGGACCATAGTTTTGTCCATTCCCCTACCTTGGACCCACCTCACCTCATGGTTTTTCCCTATAAAAGTCCCTAGAAAAGACAGAGTTGGGGGTAACCCACTTGGGCCCCCCTTCTGTCCCTCTCTTGCATGGAAGTTTTCTCTCAATAAATATATTCTGCTCTTAACCTCCGTTGTTCCTAAAATTCATTCTTCCGTTTTAGAGAACACGAACTTGTCTCAGATATGATTCAGGTTGGGAGTTTTACTTTCCTGTGTCAGGATCACCTCAACAAAACGAGGAGCAAGAGAAGGAGCCTTTCAACACAATACCTTACATGGATTTATCCAGAAACTTACAGATTTTAAAGGGACAAGCAGATGCAAAACGGGAAATGACTAGCACCCTTGTTTGCTTCCCGATTGCAATTCATTACAATGAAATTAATGAGGTTTTTCGTTTGCCTTCTGAAATTCAGATGCTAAGACATCTTACACAAAGTGGTGTCAATAAAACAACTATGATGGCCCAGGTTATGGGTGGTTTTGCTAATGATAAAAGGGATAGTATAAAATGTTTTAGCTGTGGAAAAATGGGACATACTAAAAAGAACTGTAGAGTCCTTGCTGAATCTAATGGGACAATCACTGTGGCTATGGCAAATCAAGAAAACAATGCCTCTGGTATGAAGAATTTGGCTTCCCTTCTGGGACCCTGTCTGAGATGCTAGAAGGGGAAACACTGTCATTCTAAATTCCATAGGGATGGTACACTTCTGCCGAAAAACCGAGATGATAGCCTCTCTTTAGGCCAGCCAAGGATAGAAGAACTATAACTTGTGTGTCAGAATATTGGTCAGCTTTATCCAGTGCCAAAACACCAGCAGGTTCTACAACAACCTCAAAGGTGGCTCTCTGGAGGGTTATAAATTCCCTCACCAAGGAAACTGATAGATTTTTCCAGCGCGGAGAAAGAAATAAAACAAAATATAAAATATGCCTTTATTGTGGGTGTGGAGAAGACCACTAGGGGAAAGAAAGGAAACATGGAACTTCCAAAGGCGTGTCGTGGGATCCCGAGCTAAATAGGCCCAGAGGGAGGCGGGCATTAGGAGGCCGACCGCCTGACATGGCGGACCAGGATTGGGCAGGAGTGTGGGAAAGGGAAACAGGATATTACAGAAAGGGAAGTAGGAAGTCATTAATTTGACTCAGGGGAAGAAAGGGGGTACTTAGCAAATGACCTTTAAAGGCCCACACCATATTGGCTTTGACCTCTGAGGTCAGCACCACATGGACTTGGCACCATGCCAGCTGAGCACAACACATGCCACCAGCGCCATATTGGCTGGTTGCCATAGTGACTAGGCAGTAATTACAGTGAGGTGAAAAACCAAACAGAAACAGTACAAAGCACAGGATTAGATCTTCCTGCAGCTTGCAGAGTCCCTCTTATCGGAGGGGAAAGACCCACCCTAATTTCTACAGGGGTGTACTGTCCTCCCACTGAGGGAAAGCTTGATCTTGAACTGGGAGACGCTGATTTAAATTTAAAAGGGATAACTATTGTGCTTAAGACTCGAACAACTTACAAGTAAATGTGAAAAGCCAATTGGTTAATGTTAAATCCTGTTCAGAGCCCAAAAACTGAAAACAACAGGAACCACCAATTAGTATTTGTAAACAGTGAAATTACAGAGTCAATATGGCTTTCAGAAATGCCAAACTTTTAAGATATAAGAATCAAATCCTTGAAATGGGTATACTCATTTAATTATGGATAGCAAAGAATATTGAAAAAATATGATAGTGGAAGCAGAAATGTGATTAAGTTTGAGATGTACTGAAAGTACTTAGAGCCACAGGATTGTACAAGTGTTTATGAGGCTGTGGGAAATACAGGTAGGTAATGCATGAATTTCGGTCTTTGAGGATGAAGGATGAAGATATGACAAAATTGAAGACACAGAAAAATTCTGGGTGAGAGAATTGGAGATTCAATTCATCCATGCTGAGACTGAACATCAGAGGAATATATATGTACTGTATTTGAAGAAGTGTCTTGGGTGTGCGAAAATGGAGTTATAAGAAATCTGAGTTGAAAATTTCAATTTTTGAATATTAGTCTTCAAAAACGACATTTGAGACCATGTAGCTACCCTTAAGAGATACACAGAAAAAGGAATAGAGTTCTTTGGACAAACATCTAAACCATTGTAGATGATCATGACTGTCTTACACCAGAGAAGTGCTATGAGTGAGATAATTTTTTTTGCTATATACGTATTTTCTGTTTGCAAAGGAATGATTTTGAACCTGGTCGAGGGAAAGTCTTTGTTCTTCTAACTGGAGTTGGCCTTACGGAGAACATCTTTGTTTCTTCTGTTAATTAGGTGTGCATTTTTGCATGCATTAAAAAGAAATCTATAAGTATTATTCTGATTCATTTTGCATTTACAATACCCTCTTGTTTCTTTCCAAAGGAATGCCAAACACAACAGCAGCTTTTAGGTTCAGAAACTTCCTAGATGATTTTGGCTGTAAGATGGTTGTTTACCTTGAGAGGGCCACCTAGCGCCTCTCTGTCTCCATCAGCAACCTCCTCAAGGTGGTCCAGGCCGTCACCACCTGTCATAGACACTCCGTGTGGGAGCGGTTCAAGCTGAGGTCTGCAGGGCACATCCTTCCTCTTTATCTCCTCCTTTGCATTTGCAATTCCTTATTAAGCATAAACGTCCTCTATATCTTCACATCTAGGATCATGAACACATTGCAAAACAGTAAATGTGACAGGTATTGCTATTTGATACCAGAGGTCAACAATAAGATGGATTTCTTTCCTTTCATAGTACTACATGATGCTGTGTTTCAAGGCACCATGGGTGGTGCCAATGGCTATACGGTGTTTATTCTTCACTGACGCCACCAGCACATTCTCTACATGCATAACTTCAAGTCCTTCTACACAGCTCACACTAAAATGAAAGATGCTCAAAGTGTTCTCATTCAGAGGTTTTCTTTTATTTTCTTGGACTGATAACGTCTTTCCTCTATTCTTAAGTTTATGTTTTGATAACAATTCTGTGATAACAAATATTCAAGAATTTCAGACCCTTAGTTATGCATTTGTCAGCCCATTTATCCTGATTCACAGAGAAGGATACGAGTGCTGGCATTCTCAGTGAGACAGGAAGACAAGGAGACATTTTAATTTGAATCAACAGAAGAGCAATTCATGAGTAATGGAATTTAAATGTAGTGAAACTACATTTGATGTTTTCTGTGTGATGAATCTCTGGAGGAATATAAAAGAAACTAACTTTTGACAGCACTGGGTAAATGATGGTATAGTACACAAATTTTTTTGAAATGGGGTTTCAATCTCTCCCAAGATGAATAAATTATATTTCAAACTGTTTTGTCGCCTGCTTGAAGACATCACCTGGTAGAGCCCTGGCACTCCCTACAATTCTACAGTCACTTTTTGATAAAAAGAACCTACCAAATTATCTGATTCAAAATTAATTTAAATGAAGAATTCAGCTTTAACTTGAAGCCATTAAATATAGGATTTGAAAATGTGTGGTTCCAGCAATGCATGTCTGGTAAGGTCATTTTCAAAAGTGTGTTGAATGAGAAGAAACCGTCAAAAGGAAAGAGAAATGAAGATGGGGGAAGGGAAAACAGTGTGCTGGTCGGCTCTCCTGTTGCTGGACACAGTGTGTAAACTTAACAGGAAGACTTACTGCAGCTCCAGCATTAGGGGAACTCAGCTGATGATCAGCTGGCTCCAAGGCAGAAGCGTCATGGTCAAACAGTGTGGTGCCGCAGGACTGCATGAGTAACCACTGCAGGGGAAGATTAGAGAGGAAGGGAAAAGTCCACATTTATGACCTAACAGACACATGCAGAAGTGCACTCTCCCAGTCACCAGGGGACCAATCCAGTTGACTCTCTATGCGAACCACCGCAGAAGGTACTAACTGTACTTTACTTGCTCTGTGGTCTTACAGCACAAAATCTTAAAAGTGACAGAAACAGGCTTACATCCCAATTCTTACAAATGCTTGTGCTGTATTGTGTTATTCCTCTTATAAACACTTGGGCTTCTCACTGCCCTACCCAGCCATGGTAAATGCCTGTTTCTTTTTTTGTTTAGTTTTTGCTTTTCTATGCTTATGTTTTCAGGGGTATTTTGTTGTTTTGTGTTTGCAACGTATGTACAGTTTTAAAAGAAGTTTCTTTGTTGTAGTCAGGGTTTATAAGGGAATGGATTTAACACAGACACATAATTTTAGGAGTATTTTATAATATTCACCCAAAAATCAAATGCAGAAGTATAGGAAATCTTTCAACAGACTAGGGACCCAGAGAATTCAGCTGAGGACCTGGATCCCACAGCAATGTGCTACACAAGTCCCCCTGAAGACCTAGAGCCCATGACAATGTCTCATGCTAGTCTATATGAAGGATCAGCACTGTGAAGACACGAAGGTCAGTGGTGGAAGCTAGAAAGTCTGTGTCTGCGGGATGAAGGATCTGTGCCAGGTGGCTGAGGGATCTGTAATACAGCCAGGAAGCAACCCTCAAGGTGAGGTCCAGAGCTACCCCCAAAAGAACCCATCTGTCCTCAGCAACAGCAAGGACCTGGTGAGAAGAACTTAGTTCCTATCAAGAAAACCAGTGCAACAAGCTTCTCCAGGAGAATCAACAGCACACCATCTTCCTCTCCAGTTCTCTTTTTATGTTGTTCGTAACAATCCTCCGGTGACCCTTCACCCCAGAACCACACTGATTCAGTTCAGCTGGGTGTTACAGGTTGACCATTAGTTAAGCTATCACATCCTTGTTATAGATATGTTCTGCCCATGTTTTATAGCAGCACAATGCATGAACAGCTCGATCTTAGAAATGGCCTACATTGGGGCTGGGGATATAGCTCAGTGGAATAAGCACCTGCCTAGCAAGCGCAGGGTCCTGAGTTCGATTCCCAGTACCACAAAAAAAAAATGGCCTACATGTCCATCAACAGATGAATGGATAAAGAAAATGTTGTATTTATACACAGTGGAATACTCTGCCATAGAGAAAGACAAACTTGAGGCATTAATAGGCAAATGGATTCAACCTGAGAACATAAATGTCAAGTGAAGTAAGTGAGACACAAGTGTAAATGCCACATGGTTCCTATGAGAGAGAGCAAAACAGAAGATATATAAACGGGAAGCAGCGAGGTCTTTTCAAATGGATGGAAAGACAAGAGGTGGAGGCAGGGGAGGGAAGGAATGGAACAAATAATTGAAAGAGGAAGATGGTGATGAAAACGGAACTTTTGCGAACGGGGAGGGGATCAAGAGCTGGAGGGAGCAGGGAGGGAAGGGGAAGGGAGGGGAGGGAGAAAAGCAAAAAACTGGTATGCACTGTGTGCATGTACCAGCTCCCCATGACAAATGTAATCATTATGTACTGCGAGCATGGACTGGTACACAAGCAAAATGTTCCACTATAATTTGTTAGAGAAGTTGTCTGAAGAGCGTCGTGGTTTGCTTGAATGAAAGAGTATACTATTTATCTTTCACAGGCTTCTTGTAAAAGTTCTTTTCTGGTTTCTATCTTAAAGAACAAGGCAAAGCACATACTTTCTGAATCTTTCATTGGTGTTAACTCGAAGGGAAGGACTGTATGAACACATGCGTGAAATGAAGAGTGCTGTGTTAAATTTGATCATGAAGAAGAGTTTACTGAACTTTGATAAGAGATAGGTGATACATGGTTGCTTGCAAAACATTACTAAGTCCAACCTTGAATTTTATTACCCAAATAATCCCATTCTGGGCTTCTCTAAGAAACAGAGTCAAATTGAGAAAATTAAAATGAATCTAAAATTACAGACAGAAAATAACCAAAGTTTTAAAAATATATAACTCAAACTGCTACAAATTTAAATGTATGAGGTAGGGACAGAAGGATTTTCAGATCCCACCAGTGTGGCTGGTATTCACATCAACTGTCCTCACCATTCACGTGTTAATAGATTTTATTTTCTGTACAACAGAAATAGAAAGATGAATTCTGACTGTGACTTTGAAATCTTACCTGAGATATGAAGACAAGAATATCTGAAAACTTTTCAAATTTGGTGCAGTGATTATCCAGATGAAGATGTCTATATGACCCTAAGCAGCATGGATCCCCAAATCTTCACAGAAAGGCACATCTTAAACAAATTTATACAAATTAAAACAACAAAAAATGTGGAAAGTGTCTATAAGAAATAAAAGATTATCTATAAGGAAATAAGACTCTCAAATAATATTGTGCATTGATCAGGAAACTATGAACCACAGGAAAACTCCAGGGCTCTACTTTCCCTGTTAAATCCCCATTATGAGTGGTAGTGCATAGGCACACTGTGCGTCTCGCTAAATTAATGCGAACGCATAAGCATTGCCACCAATCTCTAAAAGCACAGGTGTGTAGCCTACGGTGGGTGGTCTTTGAGGGGCTGCCTACTTCGGTGTGTCCAGGTCTTTCACCTCCACTGAGAGGGGGAATGGAGAAGTAGGGTGAGACTGACTCAGAGCTGCAGGCTCCAAGCAGAGCATGAGGAACTCAGAGAGAGTGTGAAGCAGAGGTTTACTTACAGTGTCACAAAGGCATGTGGCAGGACACAGGCCACAGGCCACAAAGCAGGGTGCTTAAATGGGTTTCTCAATATAGCATCTTTGCTTGGCACATACTTCTAGGGCTAAGCTGGCCCATAAAGAACAGTTTCATTTATTGCACTCTAGGCAAATCAAGGCAGGGCTTTTGTTTCTGGGATGACCGCAGGGTCATGGAGTCTAGGGGCACAGAGTAAATGCGGACAAGGTGGTCCTAACCATAACTGTTCCACACCTGCACAGGTTTCACAAGGGGCAACTTCCTCAAGTAAGCAAGTGGCCATTTCTACAATCTTCTGCCACATCACCTATGCCACGTTAGCCAGTTTATACCCTACATCCCTATCTCACCCCCAAACTGTCAGTTTGATATCATTCAATATTTCTGTATTCGCTATGTTTCCTGTCATTTTGGTATCATATCCAACAATTTGTTTCCAGTTGCAGCATCCTAAAGTTCCTGTTCTATGCTTTCTTCTGCTAGTTTCATAGAATCCGGGTCTTATATGTAAGTGCCTAATCCCTTTACAATTACACTTTTTAATTCATGAGAGTTATAAACCTAGTTTCTTTTTCTGCATAAGAATATCCAATGTTCCAGCAAGACTTTTTATAAAAATTGTTTTTTCTCTAATGCCTTAGTAAACTTGTATAAAATCTGTGAAGTGTAGACGTGTGGGTTTACTACTTCATCTGTTCCATTCTAATACTATATGTCTTTTTTTATGTCAGTATAGTCATGTTTTAGACATTATAACTTCGTAGTATATTTTGAATCCAGGTAGTGCAACACATCTTCCTTTTTTCTTTGTGCTTAAGGTTGTTTTTATTTTTTATTTTTTTGGTACCAGGAATTGAAGTCCTGACCTTGAGGTTGCCAGGCAGGTGCTGCGCTGCTGCAGTGAGCTATATCCCCAGCTCTATTTAAGGATGTGTTAGCTGCATTTTCATTTTTGAGGAATCTCCACACTGTGTTCCATAGCTACTACGTCATTTCATTTTTCACCAGCAGTGTAAAATGTTCCAAGAGTACTTTACTATTATATTCAAGTCATTTTTTCTCTATGTCCTTGCTAATGTTTGGCATCGCTTGTCCAGTGGGTGGCAGTGATCCTAGTAAGTGGAAAGGGGAGTCTCACTGTGGTTTCAATTTCTGCTTCCCATATGATAAGTTATGTTTAACACTTGCTCAAATGCCTATTCATTCCATGTATGTCTTATTTGGAAACTACTATTTTCAGGAATTTTGGCTTTTTGAAACAGGTCGTTGGAATCATAGGCCATCAAGTTTCTACATATTTTGGACATTAAATATGTTTCAGGCGCATAGTGTGCAAATATTTCTCTGATTCCATGGGCTACCTTTTGTTCTATTGATCATTTTCTATGAGTGCATTGGTTTGGTGTTGCCCCACTTGGTAATTTTCCATGTTTTTCTGTTTTTGAGGTAAAGGAATGTTCCCCATATTGTATTTGAGATGTTCTACAAATTCACGCCTTACATTTAAATGTTTTGTCCATTTTGAGCATGGTATTTTGTGTGGTTTGAGGAAAGAGTCCAGCTTCATTCTCTTGCAAGTCAGTATCTGTTTTCTCTATTCCATCTGTTGAAGAATTTCACAGTGAATACCTGAGCATCTTGCACAAATTCTGTTAGAACTTTTCCATGAATTAAATAGCAAATCATGACCTGCTACCATTTTGCTGAAATCCCTAAGTACAACAGGAATCATCTGAGCCCAAATCACTGCACAATATTTTCCAAGGACCAAGTGGTCATGGTTACAATAATAGGGAATAAGCTGAATTATGAGACTCAGGTATCCTTGGCATTGACTAGTAAGTCACATTATCTATAGAAATGGAATTTCTGAGGAATGCCAACACCTTCCTGGATTTGTAGAGGAGTGGAGGTGTAGGTCTAACGTATAATTCTGGTTCTTCATCCATTCCAATGTAGAGCTTCTTGAATGATGGGAAATGCAGGTCCAATAAGGAATGTTGTGAGATTGCCAAAGATGTACAGTGATAATCTCCCTCTCACTCTTTTCCAAAGGGATCTGCAGTCACTTCTCAGGATGGATGATTAGTAGGGGAAAGGACAATATTAGACATTTCAGGGGTTTACGGACTCTGTGTGTGAACGGACATTGTGTTCTATAAATCCAAAGTGTCGATGTGAATCACCAGCAAGAGGGATCTGACGAATCTAAAAATCAGTGGAACTCTGACTCAAGTCCATATAGTAGTATTTTCCTTCCTTCCTTCCTTCCTTCCTTCCTTCCTTCCTTCCTTCCTTCCTTTCTTTCTTTCTTTCTTTCTTTCTTTCTTTCTTTCTTTCTTTCTTTCTTTTCTCTCTCTCTCTCTCTCTCTCTTTTCACCTCCCTCCCTCCCTTCCTTCTTTCCTTCCTTCTTTCCTTCCTTTTTTCCTTCATTCTCTCTTTCTGTACCAGGGAGTGAATCCAGGTTATATGCACTGAGCTTTATCCCCAATGCTATTTTATTTTTTATTTTGAGACAGGTTTTCACTATGTTGCAAAATATCCCAGGCTAAATTTAAACTTGCTGTCCTCCTGCCTTAGCCTCACAAAGTACTATGATCATAGGTGTGCACCAGTATATCCAAACAGTTTCAGAATTTCTTGTGTGAAATCCACTATCATTTAGAAATGACTATTGCCTTATAGATCATATATTCTTTTTGGTTGCTTACAATATTTGTTCTTTGTTATCATTTTTAGCATCTTAGTTATAATCCTATTGGATATAAAATGTGCCAAGTTGATTCCACAGAGGATCTTCTGGGATTTTGAATTTGGAGTTTAATCTCTTTCAACAAATTTGCAGAATGCTTAGGCACTCTTTAAGAAAATCTGATGTGGAGTTTATCTGATTTATTGGTAAAAGTCTATACATAGTTGCACCCTATAAGCCATGTCTGTGTGTTCTAATAATCAGTGTTTATGGGTTCTGTTTCCTGTCTTCCACTTGGGTTTCTTTTTTTTTTTTTTTTTTGTCTTTTTGAGACAGGGTCTCCCTATGCAGTCCAGGCTGGCCTAGAGCTCACTTTGTATCCCAGGCTGGTTTTGAACTTGCAACAATCCTCCTGCCTCAGCCTCCCGAGTGCTGAGATTAAGGCTGTGTGCCACCACGCCTGACTTTCCACTGGGTTTCTAACAATTTTAATCTTGTACTTCTCTATTTTTAAGGACTTTTATTCATGATTGTAGATATGATTTAAATTTCCTCAATTGTGAATTGTAGAGGGAAACATAACATCACTTATTTGAAGAAGCTGAACTAGAAAACCTTAACCATTTTTGCCTCTAGACATAAAACATTTCCTTATTAATCAGACGCTTAGTACTTGTGATGCTCGGTCATTGCTCAGTGACACGTCTTCCAGGTATCTTTCCTAATTGCTTCCCCAGGATTTACATTCCTTTATTAGTCATTGACTCAGATCAATGACTAATGATCTTGTCAGAAATTGCTTCTTTTCTTTTGTTCTCTGAGCTAGACATTGGGAAGACTGTAACAGGAAAATTGTTATGCTAAGCTTAATAGTTTACCACATTTGTATGGACAAGATAAACTGCTAAAAATATTAGAGCATGACATAACATTAACTATTTGCTTGAAATCTGTGAGGACATGGTATAAACAAACATGTATAAAGAGCATTCAGCCTGACTATTTTTTGTCTTTTGGAGACAGTGTCTGACTGCGCAATTCAGGCTGGCCTTGAGCTCACTTTGTAGCCCAGGTTGGCTTCAGACTCACAAAGATCCTCGTCAGGCTCCTGAGCACTAGGATTACAGGTGTGCATCACCACACCTAACATAAACTACACAATTGTTTTTTGGTACCCAGGAATTGAACTCAGGACCTTGCACTTGCCAGGAAGGTGCTTGTGCCACTGAGCTATATCCCTACCCCCTCAGCCTCACTTTCTAGAAAAGTAAAACCTCCAAACATACAAAGTGCCTGAAGGGAAACAAAGAAGAGAGATTCTAAATAATGCGGTGGAAGTGTTTCTATTTCAATTGTAATATTTGCTATTATGAATATGTGAAATCATTAAAATAGTATGACAAAATTGTAAAGATGGCTTGGTAAAAAAGCTTGTTAACAAAATTACGCATTTTATACAAATACGCACTTTCACCTGAATTTAAGAAAAATAGAAAGCAAATACTTCAAAACCAGAACAACTAATGATATTAGATACCATAAAGGCCTTAGCAAATGATGCCTTGAAACAAAGCATGTTTGACGTTAATATTTCATTAATTTGTTTAAAAATGCATTTAAATGATTTGCAACTCAGCAAATCTAGAAGATGAAACCTACTTACTTTTAGTTATATACTTTCACAATAAAAAGCAACTAATCTTTTAGTTACTTTACATTTCTAAAGAGGCTAACAAAATAATGACAATAAAATTAAATACAACATCATATTTCATTTGAAAATACTGGCCCTTAAAGAATTTGGTGTTAATTGTAGATAGAACCCAGACAATATCACCAAGTAGCAACACAGTTCACTCTTGCTATTCCTTCTACAGGTTTAATACAAAACCATCTGGTAAAAACAAACAAACAAACCTCTGGTGTATAGTTGTCTAGGTATGTTTTAAAAAACAAGCAAAGTGCCCTTTTTACTAGATATTTATGTTCCTTTTTAAAATAGCACCACAATCTATATTTTCCATACAGTGTATCTTATGTGAAGAAGTATATCTGCAAGATCACATCTTTGAAGAAATTATTGGCCTAACGCGTGAATATGTAAATAAATTTGATGCAATCTCCCAAATTGTTTTTTCATTTCTGAATAGTATAATTTATTTATTTTTAAATTATAATTATGTACATACGTGGATTGTACAAACTAATGCGTCACTGTGCTTGTTCCAAACAGAAGACATCATGCTTTGTTCATGTCTGTTTTGACTTCTTTCTACCAGTAGTGTCGGAGTGAAAGAGTCGTGTCATAGGCTTCATGTGAGCTGTCTTCTGTAGGAAGACAGTCGTGGAATGAGGAGATAGCTGAATAATCTTTTGTCACTTCTGTGTCAGCTCAGAACTGCTACCAATATCTTTGTATGACGATATAACTTGACTTTATCATCTACTCTCGCTGATTTTTTATTACATACTGCACAACAAAACTGATAGTTACTTGAACTTACCTAAGGAAAGGATCAAGAAATAGACAGTGTGTCAGTGACTGCTGTTTCCTATGGGGCTCTCCAGCAAACATTCAGATGTCTATCTCTGTGAATCAGCACAAATGGGCTGACAATTGCATAACCAAGAGTCATAAACTTCCGAATATTTAATAATATGGAATTATTCTCCATAAAAGTATTAATCACTAGAGAAAAAGCACAGTCTGTCCAATAAAAGAAAACAAAACAAAGGCTTATGGATGTATGCAGAGATTAAACGTGACAGTAACGCACCTATGGAGTACACAACAGAAGGAAAAAATCACAAAGTTAGCGATGGTGAAGCACAGAAATACACCAAAATGAAACACTCAAATTTTATAAAAAGCTCTGATGCTGACAGAGTCCTAGTGCAAGGAAAACTTGAGGAAGAAGAAAACAGAATATTTCATAAAACTTGAAGGCTTCTGTATCTTTCTGATGACTCAATGCAAGCAAGGAGGAAACCTCCTGCGAAGGCCCTCCCTGAGGCTCTCTGATGCTAGCAGACCCTGGGCACAGGCACAGAGATGGCTGGGCATGTCTGGAGTAATGATTCCTGAAACTAGTGTCTTCTTTTTACCTGAGGTACTTGCATTTTAAAGGTCAGAGGAAGAATGAGGATCCCACGGCTCACAGACCTTCTCACCACTTTCTTGCTTAGTCAAAGACAGACAAGTTTTATGTTTCCGAGGGAAAATGTGCAGACAACTTGATGGGCATAAATGAGCCTTGTGAAATCTCACCTCAGGAAGTGTGCTGCAGTCAACTGCTTGATTAGTCTTTCTGTGAAGATGAGGCTCCCTGGGTCATATTTATATGTTCAGGGTTCGTTGATCTCTTGGCTACCATGAATTCTCACCTGGAGTTTACTATTCAGTATTGTCACCCTGTCAGGGAGAAGGAAGACCGCTGAGCACCCCAGTCCCTGATGTACTTTTCCACTCTCCCCACAATTACTGCCCTTGTTTGGCTCAGAAGTTCTCTGAGGCTCAACTGGGGCTTAATTATTTTAAAAGGAGACTGTGCAGTGCGAAACTGAACTGCACACAAGTTACCTAAGGATCCCTGCTTTTCAGATCCTTCCTTCAATTCCTAAAGTTCAAAGCGGTAGTTTGAAATGGGGAGCAGCTTCTCAAACACAGAATAAATTGTTTTTCTTTCCTTCTTAAGGCATCAATAATTACTCTTAAGGAATAATCATTAAGGCATCAATGATTATTCTGCTTTCTGAACACATCCCAGCCATGCACATGGGGAGGACGAAAGTCATCTTGCTCTATCAGTCTATGAACACTGGCAGATTATGGCCTTCACCATCAGTGTCTGGAATTTTCCACATCGATGAATATTCCATGTGAAAAGAATCCCCAGCCAGGTGAACTACTGCTTTTATTTGACCAGTCTTGCCCTGTGTAACCTGTACCTGCACTATGCAGAGGTGCACCTGGTGTCTCATATACACTAAACCTGCTGCCCTGTAAATGAAAGAAGTCTTCTGACACAAGTTCATTTTTCTCTCCAGGCTTGAATAAGGAAATCATAGCAGAGTTACATGAGTATGTTATCAAAACATATACAAAGATACATAGAATTGTAAGTATAAAATATTTCCTGGAGCAAAAAACAATGCATTTAGATTTTCTTTGCTTTTGGTAGAAATTTGACAGTTTGCAATTTTTCCTTGCCCCTTCGAGAGGTATAGAAATCTTTCCAAAGCTAAATTATGTATTTGCAACCTTACACCCTAGTAATGTTTTCAAAGGAGACCTCCTCTGAAACGTGCTCAGTCAGGGACATCATTCCTTACCTTCAAGTTTCCAAAGCAATGGAGTGCAGCATCTGCTTAGCAGTCTGACCGGTTCATTCAGGTCTCCCGAGGAGAGGTGTGTGGGAGTAAATGTGGTAGCT
The DNA here is from genome assembly GCA_004027595.1 of Dinomys branickii. Lineage (NCBI taxonomy): Eukaryota > Metazoa > Chordata > Mammalia > Rodentia > Dinomyidae > Dinomys > Dinomys branickii. The sequence continues at coordinate 26,321 of PVLD010016510.1, read as the reverse complement.
CCACACTGAATTTCACAGCAGCTCTCCTAATTCACATTCCCAACAATAGGCTACAAGGCTTCCTTTTTCTCACGCATCGTAATCAGTGTTTTTTGTTTATTCTTGACAGTATACTTTCTGACTAAGGGGAGATGGAATCTCCATGAAGTTTGGATTTACACTCCTCTCATGATGAAAGGTATTGCATTTTTTATGTACTTTTTGGCCATTTGTATTTCTTTTGAGAATTGTCTCTCCAGTTCATTTACCTATCTATGTTGCGGGGTGGTGCTTGTCTGGAGCTGCACATATATTCTGAATGTTAGTCCTCTCTCAGAAGAGAAGTTGGCACAGGCCCTGTTGTATTCTCTTGGCTGACACTGCACTCTGTTAATTGTTCTCTTTGCTGTGTAGAAGCTTTTTACAATTGATGCAGTGGAACTTTGTCAGTGCTTGCTCTTATCCTGGACCTTCAGTCCCATTGAAGAAATCACAGCCTGAGGGCACCTGGATGTGCTTCCCCTAAGTTTTCTTCTAGGAAGTTTAAAGTTTCAGATCTTCACAAATTATTTTCTATCTTTCTCATGTTAAGTAATATTTGAAAGTATGATTTCAAAGAAAGTAGGATATAAGGTTGCTGGCAGAGTGCTTTTAAGAATTTTTTTTATGGAATGTGTCACCACTCTTGAGAAGCATTGTGAGTTCACTGCTAAACAGAAGGGAAAAAAATTAAAACATTTAAGATTTGACTGGTTGTAGTCAAATGATTATTCTGAAACTTGTGCAAATTGGAATTTTGATGAAAGTTTAAACCTTTTTTTTTTGTACCAGGAATCGAACTCACGACCTTGAGCTTGCCAACAAAGCACTGTGCCACTGAGGTATAAACCCAGCCCGGCAATTTAAACCTTACACTTCCAAGCTAGTATATGTCAATTATTAGACCAAACATATTGTGATGAATCAAAATTAGTGTTTTCTCTAATTAGATGACTGTTAACAATGGATAAATTTGAAATTTAGAAGAAATATTTCTGTAATAATTGTGACCCTTATGTCTAGCAAATAGTTTGGTATTGGTACATTTGCTTGTCCTGATAAAAGAAAGTCAAAGGAAAAAACAATAGGGGGAAAAACTGTAGGACTTTTAGAAAAAATTGTAAGATTTATTTTAAATTGTAATTATTTTCAGAACTTCTTTGGAATTTCTAGTCTTTTTTAGTCATTTAAGAATGACAGCCATGGTGTTTTGATTCCTAATGGAAAATTCAATACAAAATGGGTAATGTGAAATCCATACTGAAAGTTTTCTAATAAATTTCATAAATTTTTAAATAGCTGAGAAATTTTTAAATAGCTAGTTAAGTCCTAATTATATGTGGGAGAGACTTGAACAGCAGCAAATACTGTAGACTTACAGCTTCATCACTTTTAAAAATTATGCACACAAATGTTTAACTACTTTCTGGTGCTTATGAAAACCATTGTATTGACATGGTACCTATCCCATTGTTGAATTTTATTTAAATGTATTTTAATATATGTTTGCTAATTTGAAAAAAGACTGATTTATTTCACTTAAGAAAATGTTCTCAAGGTCCATCCATTTAGCAGTAAGTCTCAAGTTTCCCCTTCTTAATGGCTGAGTAACGTTCCATTATATATTTAAAAAAGACATCCGTTTTATCCATTCACTGGTTGGTGGGCATTTAGATTATTTTCAAGATCTATCTATTAAAAACTGTGCCACAAAAACATGGGTGTGCATATATGGCTGTGGCATGATGCTTTTAATTCTTTTGGGGAGATACCAAGAAGGAGAACAGCCAGGTCAAATGGGCTTCTAGTTGTAGTGTTTTAAGGAATCGCCACACTGATTTCCACAGTGGCTGCACATGTGTAAATACTGCATTGTCTCTCTGGCGTGAGAAAATAAAATTGTAAATAAGAACCAGATTGTACAATAGATATTGTGAAATAACAAGAAATTATTGAAAAGCAAAAGGGAATAGGGAGTGGAGAGGGGAAAGGGAGGACGGGAAAAGAAAAAGTGAGAAAAGAGGAATAAAATGGAAACAAAGCTTTTCAAATAAGGAGTTGAAGGGAGGGGAGGGCACTAGGAGGGAAGAAATGATGAATCATGGTATCTCATGTACAGGTACAAACTCCCTATGATGAATGTGATCATTGTGTATAACTAAATTGTACCAATAAACTTAATTGAATAAAAATATTTTTAAAAGAGTCTGAAGAAAATAATTATTGCTGCCTATTTGTTAAAGGTGCAGAACCACAGTATTCTTTAGCAAGTCTTTTTTCCCAATGTGCACTTAAAATTAGTGTTCTCTGGGCAGGGACGGACCATTACATAATTATGAGAAAAGAAAATGCAATCTGTAAACTCCAAGACCCAAAACAACGATTTTTCATAAGCAGTGTTGCAGGAGGAATCCTCACAGGTTAAGTTTTTTTTTTTTTTTAATTTTAAAGACAAAAGAATGGAGACTGTCTCGGTTACTTTTTCTTGTTGCTGAGACAAAATACCCAACTCCCAAAATGAAGGAAGGAAAGATTTATTTAGCTTCCAGTTTTTGGAAGTTTCAGTCCATACTTGGCTGGTTCTGAGGCACAGTGGCACATGGTAGAGGGCTACAGTTCATGGCTATGGTACACAGCAAAGCAACAAACACAAGAAGGGAGGAATGGCGGGAGGAATGGTCCCTTTCTCTCTCTTACATATACAAACTATCTGCCCTAGGGTGGGCATAGCTCTCACATCAATAATCCCAGCAAACTATTTGCCCTAGGGTGGGTATAGCTCTCACACCCAGAATCCAAACATTGGATCATGGATCAGTCATAGACTCTAAAAGCCACTCTATAACTGCATGAGGATTTGGGGGGACATGCAGACACAAACCATAACAGAAACATATCAACAACCAAACAGACATAAACCAGAATAACACAAAAACAATAGAGGAAATACAAAATTATAGAGAAGAGATTAGGGAATTAACAATGGATGCTGTATTACATAATGTTACCTTTGCATTTGTTACTCAGTTATATAAATAAAGGCACGGACGATTAATCAATCAATTTTCTCCACCCTCATCTCTGTTGTTCTCACACTCAGTCATCTTCCCTCTGATAATAACTGTACTTTTTGGTTTTATTCATTCTCTTGGGCTCTCACATTGGGAAGACACATGGCTGTTTCAGATTATGCTGTAACAAACATGGGTGTACAATAATTACTATGGCACTAGGCGGAGAAGCACCCAAACTCAATGATGGTACATAGGCAGGGACCCTGGCACACTGTGATCAGCATCCCACTGACAAGCCCTCGAGGCCCTCAGAGGCCCAGTCAAGTCCATGGGATCAGCCCACACACCACCAGGCTCCACCCTATCACTGCGTGCCAGGGGGCCTGGTCGAGTTTGCAGGGTCACCCCCGCAGACCGCCAGGTTCTGCCCCATTGCCATGCATCCGGCGGCCCAGTCCAGGTCCTCAGGATTTTCATGTAGCCCGTGTGGGGCCCCATTCCCCCCACAGGCTGCTGAGCTCCCTGTCAGGGCCCCTGGAGTCCCCTCACAGGCTACCATTGTCTCCCCGCAGGCCACCTATGACTCTTTGGAAGCTATACCCACTCAGCTAGCGGACCAGGTCTGCACCCTATTTCTAGGTCTTTGCCTCCTCCCACCTCTCAATCTCCAGTGCTGCTACTCCTCACCCCTTACACAGCTGGGCATTGGGCATACTTATGATGCTGGGCACAAATGGCATGAGGTCTCCCTCATCTGTGCTCACTGAGGTAGTCCAGGGTGTGTACTAAGTTTAGTTATCAGTTCTGGGAGACAATTGGAGGAGTTTCTTGGGTCTTCTGTGTAGAGTATGTTGTCATCTCTCAGAACTGCTGCTTTTCATATAATTTGTTGCTGTGGGTTCATACAAGGTTCATATATGCAAGCTGTAGGAAGTCCCTGTTGGTACTCACATTAGTAGTTTAGAGTGGGTTCTGAAACCTGTGGACTCAGCCTGTGGCTGTCAGGATCACGTGTTAGGCGTGTGGGGGGGGGCACCAAGTCTTAAGGTGCTCACAGGGGGAGTTCAGGGTGAGAGCTGAAGCCTGGTAACTCAGCTCCTGCTTCCTGCTTGGTGTTGGAGTGAGAAGGGCACGGGCTGTCTCTCCCATCTCCACCTGCAGCTCTCTTACTGTTGTGCTCCAGTTCCCATTTGCTCATTGGCTGGATCCCCAAGAATGGCTGTGGCCCTAAGGTCACCACCGCTGCTGTTGCTGCTCTCTCCTGCTAGTTGGTCTCACAGGGCGGAGGTAGCAGGCCACAGCCTCGTGGCAGGTGCAGAGCTGGGTGTGGCGGGCTGTGTACTGGTTGCTTTGTCTCTGCCTTGCCTCAGGGCGCTGGTTAGACCGGGTCCCTGCAGACAGAGTGGGCAAACTGCTTTCGTGGCTGTTATCCTTTTCATCATCATGCTGGGTTCAACAGCACTTCCCAGCTGCCACTGCTTCTCCTCTGGCTGCGCTTTCTCTGCTCCGGTTTTGGCCCAGCTCTCAGAATTCTGCTCTCCTCTAACCGAGTTGGGAGGCTCCCGCAAGCATGGGCATCCGAAGCTGAAGCTTCCAGTGTAGGAATGAGGGAGTGGACTGAGGGTGTGTATGGAGTGGTGACTTCCTCTTTCTCCTCCTCCTCTTCCTCCGACCATGCCATGATGGCTGCCCGAGCCCCTCCTCTGGGAGGGGTCCTGTTTACTCTTTCTAATGGCCTCAACTCTCATTTCAAATCCTTCCTGGGACCAGGGGATCCGCTTCTCTCCTTCTTGTCTTTCTCATGTTGCTATAATCCAGTGTCTGGGTGGTGATCTTCCAGGAGGATCTTTCTCTGCTCAGAGGTTAATTTTTGAAGACTCACCTTCTAGCTTAAAGATGGGGCCATCTGAAAATGGCAACTTTTGTTGCCAACTCAATGCCAAGTTGATGTAAAACAAAATTTACAAAGTGAAAATGTTTAATATTTGGATGGTTATAATGAGTTGAAGATTAGAACACTATTGTTTTAATGCTTTAATGAGGTCTTAACAGAAATTCTGAAGTCTTCCAATTTTTACAGTCATTGGTGGGGGTCCCTGAGTTCTATCAACGCATTTATGTCTCTTGCTCTTACTTTTTACATAAATGTTAAAATTTCCAAGAATGGAACGTTAGGTTTCTTAGTTTTACTTTTTATTGTATTCAGTGCAGAATATGACCGCAGTTAAAAAGATTGTTTCATTATTTGCACTTATATGTCAGTAAGCTTGCTCAAAGGACAAATTTTAGAGATTTAATTTGAATGAAAGATTTGCTAGTTTTACAGAAATATTTGCTATCATAAACTTAATCTAGGTTTCTATTCTCATGTAAATGACTGGGATGCTGTCTTATAAATTCTTCCAAGATCACGTGTGTGAAATAAAAATACAGGAGCCCCAGCACTTGGGAGGCTGAGGCAGGAGGATCACCTCGAGTTCTAGGCCAGCTTGTGCTACAAAGTGAGTTCAAGGCCAGCTTGAACTACATAGGAAAACCCAGTCTGAAAAAGGCTATATATGCTTGCTTGTCATCTACAGTTTATATCATCTGAAGCATTGAACAAATTTGAATTATGAACATAATCTATCCTCATATGATCTGTGCAACTTTTGAGTCTGTGTCCCTACTACATACTAAGATGATAATGCTGTACAGTTCTAAATGTTGGTAGTTTTTGTATGCAGTAGGCTAAAATACTTTCATGAACTACTTAATTTTAGATTTTTTTTGGTTGTGTCTTTTTTTTGTAAAATATAAAAAGTGACACTAAACAACAACAACAACAAAGTGGCTGGGGACTTAGTGCAGTAGAAGAATGCTTGTTTAGCAAGCAGGAGACCTTGGGCTTGGTCCTCAGCACTAAAAAATTAAAAATCTAAAAAGAAAATAAAACGAAAAAACAACAACAAAATTTCAGATCTTACACTTAGGTCATGGATGTGTTTTCAGTTGATATTTGTATAGGGTGAGAGGGGTCTAGTTTCAATATGGATATTCAGTTTTCTTAGCATCATTTGTTAAAGAGGCTATTGATTCTTCAGCTGTTGTTTCTGGCATCTTGTTTGAGAATCAGATCGCAGAGGTTGGAGCATTAGTCTAAATGAGTATTTTAAGTGCCATGTTGTTTTGTTACTGTTTTGGTTTGCATACTTTGCCAGCATTTGTTATTGGTTGATTTCTTGATAACAATCTTTCTTTCTGGAGTGAGATGGAAGTTATGGGTTTTAATTTGCATTGCTCATTACTCAAATGACCAATGACGTGGAACATTTCTTCATATATTTATTTGCCATTTGTACATTGTCATCTGAGAAGTGGCTATTCATTTCAGATGCCCATTTTTTGATTGGATCTTTAAATTAGGGGGGGTCTATTTTTTGAGTTCTTTATTTAGTCCAAATAGTAGTCCTCTAAGGAGGAACTGGCAGAATTTTTTGTTTACACTCTGTAGGTTGCCTTTTCACTGTTAGTGCTTTCTCTTGCTGTGTAAAAGCTTTTTAAAAATAAGATGAGATCCCAGTTGATGATTCTTGATGATAGTTCCTGTGCAATCAGAGTTCATTCATAAAGTCTTTGCCTACACCAATGTCTTCAAGAGTTCTACCTATTCTATCTTCCAGCAGATTTAGTTTTTGTTTTAATATTTAGATCTTTGATCCATTTCAATTTCATTTTAGTGCATGATGAAAGACATGGGTTTAGTTCTAATCTTTACCATGTGGAAAGCCAGTTTTTCCAGCACCATTTATTAAAGAGGCTGTCTTTCTTTCAGTGAAGGTGTTTGATTCCTTTGTCAAAGGAGAGGTGGATGAGTGTATTTGCAGATGTTTCTCTACCTTCTAATCTGTTCCACTGATCCTCAGGTATGTTTTCTTTCCGGTAGCATGCAGGGTTTTTTTTTTTAATCACAGTAGCTTTATAATGGAAGTTCAAGTCAGGATTGTGATACTCCATGTCTTAACTTTTTTGCCCAGAATTGCTTTTGCTATTCTAGGTCTCTTCTAGTTCCAAATGAATTTTAGGGTTGTTTTCTCAAGTTCTGTGAGGTATGATATTGTATTTGGATTGGGACTGCATTAAGTCTGTATCAGAGTTTGGAAGTATGGCTACTGTGACTATATTCATTCTTCCATAAAAGAACAAGGAATATCTTTCCACTTTCTAATATCTTCTTCAATCTCCTTTTGCTGAGTCTGTGGTCTTTTACTTCCTTTCTGACATTGATTAATAGATATTTCACATTTGGATGCTATTGTGAAAAGTGTGGTTTCCCTAATTTGTCTCTCAGTGAGTTTATTTGTGTACAAAAATGCTGGAGTGGTGACAGTGTATCCAATTAAAATACTGAATTTATTTATTAGACCTAGAAGTCTTTTGATGGTATTTTGAGGGTCCTCTATATAGAGTATCATGTCATCCACAAATAACAATATTTTTATTTCTCCTTTTCCTACCTTTATTCCTTTTATTTCTTTCTCTTGTCTAATTGCTCTGGCTAATGTTTCTAGAACTATCAAGAATAAGACAGGGGACCAGACAAGGGAGATCTATTTTTTCTAATTTTAAAGGGTAAGCATGGAGTTGTTGACCATTTAGTATGTTGTTGGCTGTTGTTTTGTCACAGATGACTTTTATCAGATTGAGATAAAGACCATATATTCCAATTTTCTGTAATATTTTTATTTTGAATTAGTGTTGGAATATGTCAAATACTTTTTTAGCATCTATTGAGATAATCTTATGCTTTTTGTTCTTGGTTCTATTATTATGGTGCATTACGTATATAGTTTTGCATATGTTGAGCAATCCTTGCATCCCTGGGATGAATCTCTCTTGGTCATGGTGTATAATCTTCTTGATGACATGCTGCATTCTATTTGCCAGTTTCTTATTGATGATTTTTGCATCTGTGTAAATTAGGGAGATTGGCCTGTAACTTTCTTTGTTGGTTGGGTCCTTCTGTGGTTTTAGTATCTGAGTAATGCTTGCTTCCAGGAATGAGACTGGGTGAATTGCTTCCCTTTCAGTTTCATTAAAGAGTTTGAAAAGTAGCAGCATTAGGTCTCTACATTTCTTATGGAATTGAGCAGTGAATCCATCAGACCTGGGCTCTTCTTTGTGCGTAGATTTTTAACATCTTCAATTTTATTGACTGGTATTTGTTTATTTAGAATTTTTCTATCCTCATGATTCAGCTTTAGTAATTTATGAGTACCAAAGAATCTGTCTGCTCTGTTTCCCATCTTATTAGAATATAGGTCCTTGAGTAGGTGTGGTGGATTGTCAAGATTGCTGCAAGATGCACTGTGATGTGGCCCTTTCCATTCTAATGATGGATTTGGGTGTTTTCCCATAAGGTTGGTAGAGGTTTGTGAATTTTACCTGATCTTTCAAAGAACCAAATCCTTCACTCGCTGATTCTTTGTACTGTTTTCTTAAACTCTACTGAATTAATTTCTGATCTGCTTTTAATAATTTCCTCCCTTATACATGCTTGGGGCTTGATTTGCTTGTCTTTTTCTAATAGCTTAATGTTCAATATCAGATTGTCTATCTGAGGCCACTCTCTTCTGACATGGGAATTCACTGCTATACATTTCCCTCACAGAACTGCTTTCATTGCATCTCATAAGTTCCAGATGCTGTTTTGCCATTAGCAGTTAATTGTAGAAACTATCTAATTTCTTCTTCAGTTTCACCTGTGACTCATTAGTTAACCAGTAGGACGTTACTGAATTTCTACGTGTTTATGAAGTTTCTAAGGTTCCTTTTGCACTGAATTCCAATTTCATTGCACTGTAGTCTGATAATATACACGGGACCATTTCAAATGCATTTATTTCACTTAAACATGTTCTAGAGGCAGTATGTGGTATGTTTTTTGGGGAAGATCCTGTGTGAAGCTGAAAAGAATGTAAATTCCGTTGTTGAGGGATGAAACATTGTGGCTATCTACTAAGTCCATTTGTTTAAAGATGTGGTTTAGTTCTGATATTTCTTCTGAAATTTCTTGTCTAGTTGCTCTATTTTGTCAGTGGGTTATTGAGATCCCCCATTAAAATTGTATTAATGCTTATTTGATTTTTATGTTCATTAATATTTGTTTTACATATTTAGGTGTGCTGGTATTTGGTACACATATATTTTCACTTGTTGTATCTTCCTCTTGGGTTGTTCCCATTACAGGGCTGTAGTGACCTTCTTTGTTTCCCTTCATCAGTCTTGGCTTGAAATCCACGTTGTCTCAAATAGAGTAGCAATCCCTGCTTTTTTATGGGTTCTTGTCACATGGAGTATGGTTTCCACCATTTGACTTTAGTGTATGAATTTCTTTTTGATGAAATGTGTTTCTTGTTTGCAGCATATTGTTGAATCTTGTTTCTTGATGTATTTGCTGATCTATTTTTTTATTTGTGAATTGAGACCACTAACATTGATGATTATAACTCATATGTTTTGACTTCTCCTTGTCATATTATTTTCCAGTTGTTGGTTCTTTGTCTTCTCCTCTATTTAATTGTGTGCCTCACCTGGTGTATTGATTCTGTTGCAGTTCATAGAATTGTATCTTTGTTCTCTCTCTCTAGGATGTCCTTCAGAACATTTTAGAGTGCTGGTTTGGTGATCATTAATTTATTCATGTGTTTTGTCATGGAAACATCTTATTTCTCCATCTTTTTTGAATGATAGTTTTGCATGTTATATAACTCCACGTTATATAACTCTGGGCTGGAGGTTTTTGTCTTTCAGGGCTTGAAATATTTCACTCCAAGCTTTACTTGATTTAAGGGTTTGTGTTGAAAAGTGTGCTGTGTTTCTGATGGACTTTTATGTATAGATTATTTCTTTATTTTTTTAACAGCTTTTAGTATTCTGTTCTGTTCTTGCATTTCTAGAATCTTGACTATTATATGCCTTCGTGTGGATTTTTGATAATGCTAGTTGATGTATACGCCTCACTTATCTGTATATAAAATTCTTTTCCCTTCCAGGGAAGTGTTCTGCCCCTGCTTGTATGGGCAGGTTTGGTAATGTTATTTGTGCTCTCTCTATTCAATGGATGCCAATAAATCTTGTTTCACTTCTTTGCAAAATCTAGTACATGTTGGATAAATCTTTAATGGTCCTTGGCTTGTTTTTAGAAATCTTTCTTTTTCATGATTACTAAATGTAATCCTGTCTTCTGTATCTGATGTTCTGTCTTCGCATTGGCTCATTTGCTGCATACGATATCAATAGAATTTTAAATTTCCCACATATCTGTTTGAATGTTTCACAGATGCTATTTCTTTCCTATGTTGGGTGTTCATGGTTTCCATCATTTTCCTAAGTGTCTGTATTTTTTAAATCTATATCTGATCTAGAGTCACTACACATGTCCTTTATATGACCACCATATCTGTCATTATCTGAGAAATTATTTCCAGTTTAATTTTGTCTAGAGTGTTATTCATCTGTGTTGTTACTTCTGGTGTTCCAAATGAGTCCAGGTGGGTGGCTTTTCGTGAGCTGGAACTCTGAAGTTGTACCTTGCTTCTGTGTCTTCTAATTTTCTATTTTTTAAAAAGTTTGATTCCTGCATTGATTCTCATAAATTGAAGATATCCAAAGGCCAAAACGTTTTCACACCATTAGAGAATAGAATAAATCTACTTGTTTTCCAAGAATAGGAATCATTCTCTCCAAAGAAACTTCAACTCTGTCAAGGATTCCTTTGCAAATGTTCTTCCTGGTAAGTCAAATCATCATTCCTACTTTGTAGAGAGATTAATTACTATAGTTCATTATATTTTTGAGAAAGATACAGTTCTATTGGTCTCTGGAATTGGGGACTCACAGCAATATATATTTTTATATGATTACTGATAGAAAAATTACCACCAAAATAAATCATAGCAATATGATCATAAAAAGTAAAATTTACATTGTAAAAGAGACCTAAAATTTTATACATATAATAGTGGCTCTCATATCACAGCAAAAAACAGGCAAAATTATGTACTGCATGTACAGTAAAACCTGGGTTTGCAAGCATTATTCATTCTCTAAACAAGCTTGTAATCAAAGCATTAGTACATCAAAGCAAATTTCCCCGTAAACAGTAGTTGGGGGCCAGGGATACAGCTGGCAAGCACAAGGTCCTGAGTTCGATTCCCGGCACTCACACAAAAAGAAATAGTGCAAACAGAGCTGAGTCATTCCATAAGGAAAAATATGCCTATGGGAATGATTAGCAAAATAGTTTTTAAAATACCATATAAAAATAAATTAATGTGCATTTATCTTTAAAAACCTTTGTGGGTGTTGTGAGGGACGCATTAGAAAAGAGGATGACTTACTGTATAGGGTGACTTTCACTATCACTAACAGGAATATTGCTAATGGCTCAATGGAATCTTTCTTTTCATGCAACTCTATCCAAGAACCTATCCAAGGACAACTGCTTTTGCATCCTGTTGAAGATTTTTCAGAATGGCTACATTGTGCTGTTGTTAAAATGATTCATTGTTCGCACTGCTGCCTTATTTTGATGATGATTTTTGTAAAAAAATTTGCAGTTTTGCCCACATTTTACAGGTCTCCTTAATATTATTTGAGGTGAGAGATTCTCTGCTTTTTTGTCTACCTCTTTTGTGTGTGAGATCTGCTGCATAATATCTTTAAATTGGGAGGTGATCACTCCTAATCTTACAGCAAGAAAGAGAACCCTTGACTCCATTGTGAATGTGTGACATTGGGCATCAGGTAGGAATAACATTGCAAGAGATCATTTGTTAGTCAGATTAAAATTTATCAGAAATGTTTGCTTTTCTTGCAGATACAGAAGTTCCTCTCAATCCAAAGTTTTATGCCAACCTATAATTATGTATATATATATATAGATAGATAGATATCTTCTAAAAATATTTGTTGATAAATATTTTTCTACAAATTGTTTGAAAACAGTTGAACTCTATCTAAAATATATATACAAAGGTTTCTTAAAATATGCATTATACTTATGAAATCAAATTGTTTTTAGCTGCAATACTGGAAAAATTGATGATATGAGGCAACATTTTAGATAAAAGCTAGTGGGAAGATGACAACAAAAATTCGGTTTTGTATCATTATCACCCACATTTTAAAAACAAAACAAAATGACCTACAAAAACATTGAAACTATTGGCATATAAGAAATGCAATTCAATTCCCCTGTGGATTTAACAGGGTACAAAAATCAATAAATAATAGCATCATTAATTTGATTAAGGACAGTATTAAACTTCCATATTGTTCGTATAAGTCCTAGGGTTTTTTTTTTTTTTGAGCAAGTAAAAACAAAACAATGTAAAATTTCTTCATTGTAGGCAAGGGGAAGATCACAGAGAAGAGAAGAGCCAGTATTCGGTGACGTTGAGGAATGTGAGAGAGTGTCATAGGTATGTGAGGGGAACTGAGGACTAGGAGTGATTTTTTTGTTGTAGGACAGTTGGGTGGTAGCGATATTGATAATAGGAAGTAGGGTAGTAAGTTGAGTTTTTAAGGTCATAAAATTGCCATAGAGTGGTATTTGTAGAGCATTTTTTGGATTACAGAATCTGGGCACCCAAGTCTTACTCAAAAGGAATTGGGGGGTATAACACATTGGGAAATGAGAATGTTACCTGACTGACAATATCACCCCAATTGACATACCAAGCTGAATGGGTCTGCATCTTTTAAGATTTTTCCAAATTTGTCTGTATCTATGGTCTTGCATCCTGGAGTGTCAAGACAGAAGAAATTGGCGTCAACACATTTTCACTAGCAGAGTGTGGGACGCCAGGAAGGATGAATAGACTTTCTAGATGACAGCATATTCCTGAGTGTACAGCATGTTCAATCAAATAGATGAATCTTTTCCCATGGCGTGTGCCCTTATCCTAGGTGTAACTGTGTGGTACAATGTAGCAGCAGGGAACTTGAAAGGTAACTTTGGGATGTGAGGGAGTAAAATTGTAAGAACCTATTATCCCTTGGTCCAGTAGGGAAAGTGTCATGATGTAGATGGGTTGCGGTTGTGTAGCTGGGGGTAGACTGGAGAGAGTTGGGAGTAGGAGAGTTGCATTACATCTGAGAGTTGTTCAGGGGAAAAGAGTGGGACTTCTTTATATTTTATGTTACTGAGGATGTCAGTAGGGTAGGCAGTTGAGAGTACAGAGACCAAAGACAGTAATGATATAAAAGAGTATAAAAGTTATCTTACGTGGGGCTAAACAATCTCTTGGACAAACAGTCCAGAGCCCAATGGCAAATGCGAAAATCAGCAGGACAGTGAATACCAAAAACCAAATAGGGTAGCAATACTTCAGTTACCTTAGTGGCACACTACAGCCTTTGGTGAAGATGAGATGAGTGTGAGACGGGAGGCGTCACGACCATTCTGACAGTGAAGGTTTAGAGTTGGAGGCAGAAAGGTGGACAAGGCACCATTTGGCTTGGGTAACGTGGAACTAGGATAAAAGGCCAGTGACCTTGACCATGGTAGGCTTCGTGAGGATGACTAAGTGGGGTCCAGACTTGAAGATGGGCTTGAAGGTTTTTAGGTCGATTAAGTCTCCAGGTGCTAGAGAAGGCTGTGACTGGCTATTGTCTATTGGATGTGGAAGGCAGAGATTGGCATGTTGTTTCAACAAGTACCGAAGGAAGGACAAGACCAGGAAAGAACCAGCAACATGGGGAAGGTTATCAGGAACCAGAAAGTTATGAAGGAGAAATGGCCTGCCAAACATGAGTTCAAAGGGACTCAGAAAAGTACATGCCCTAGGAAGTGCCCTGAGTTCAGTTAGGGATAAGGGGAGGAGCAAAGGCCAAAGCTGGTATAACTCTAAGTTTTGTGAGGTGTGTCTTCAAGAGTCCATTTGCCTTTTCTACCTTGCCCAAGGATTGTGGATGCTATGCTATGTGTAGATGCCAAGGAATGTTAAGGCTCAAAGAGACCTGTTGGGTGATCTGGGAGGTAAATGCTGGACCATTTTCTGACTGGATACTCTGAGGTAGTTCAATTCTGGGAATAATGCCCTATATGAGGGTTTTGGAAACTCTGGGGATAATGCCCTGTATGAGAGTTTTGGAAACTGCATCAGCATTCTCATGAGGTGGGAATGCCTCTACCCCACCCCCAGAGAATGTAGACAAAAGTGAGAACGTATCTATAGGTTTTGTGGCAGGGCATGAGTGTGAAGTCAACCTGCCAGTACTCACTTGGTGTATGCCCATGAAGCTGGTAAGCTGGGAAAGAAGGGGTGGCAAGTGTCTCTAAGGAGAAGTTCTAGCACATATTTGACAATTTTGGGTGACTTGGCAAGTAATAACCTTTAGGGAAGGATGTGGGGTGATAGGAGTTAGGAGCTTATGTAAAGCCTTAGTACCGACATGGAAGCAGTTGCGTAGGTGAGTGGTAATGGTTTGTGCCTGTTGGTCAGGAAAAAGCTTTGGCCCCTGGAAGATCCATCCCTATGTGTTTTGGTGATAGGGTTTTGGAGTAAGCATAATTGCTCTGGTGAATACTGGGGTGAGGGAGTATCCTTTGGAATGAGAGGGGGAAGAGGAGCGGGATATGGCTGTTGAGCAGCTAACTTGGCCTGTATGTCAGCAAACATGTTCCCCTGAGCAACGGGATCTGTTGGAGTTTGGTGTCCCCTGTAATGAATGACTGCTACCTGGTTTGGAAGTCATGCTGCCTCCAAAAGATTGAGGATGAGAAGTGCATTGATGATGGGAGTACCCTAAGCATTGATACCCTGTTCTTGCCAGATGGAACATTGATAACAGAGAATACTGAATGTGCACTTGGGAGTCTGTAAATGTTCATGATTTTGTCTCTGGCTAGTGCGAGGGCACATGCAAGGGCTATAAGCTCTGCCTTTTGTGAACATTTCCCAGGTGGCAGTGGGCCTACCTCTATTACTGTTGACCCATTGACTATGGCATATCCTGCCCTGTTTTGAGTGTTTGTGTTTGTTGAGCTACTGTCTATAAACCATGTGTCAGAGGCCACAGGAAGAGCTGTGCTTAGGATATGACAAAAGGGAGTTGGAGTCATCTGTAAGACCTCAACACAATTCGGTTGAGGGATCTCATCTGGGGTGGCAAGGAGAGTATCTGGGTTTTGGGGCCCACTACCAGCAACCTTAGTAGAAGATTCTTGCATGAGTGTGAAATGAACTTGTTGTAGGCCAGAAGGAGTCATTAAGGCACGGAATGTCTTGTGACAGAGTAGCTCATTAAACGGGTGAGGTGAATGTACTATGATTGATTGTTCTAAGGTGAACTTTTTTGCCTCCTGGGTCAATCTGGGTGCTGCAGCAAGGGCCCAGAGACAGGAAGCCCATCCACACACTGTTATCTAGCTGTTTTGAGAGATATGCTGCTGCCTGAAATGAAGGTTTCTTTTTATGTCCTAAGATTCTCATAGCATTGTGACTCTGAGAAGAGGTGCATAGAATGAAAGTTGGATTGGGTTGGGTTGTGTTGAGTAGAGTGAGAGCTGGAGCTTTTAAAAGAGCCACTTACAGCTTGTGAAAAGAGGATTGTATAGGTGTAGTGGAGTCAGGAGGTTCTGACAAGGAGCCTGATAGAGAAACTGAACTAAGGAGGTGAAATTAGGAATCCAGAGATGAAAGAAGTTTGCCAAACCAAGGAAGGAGAGCACCTGTTGTTTTGTAGTTGGGACTTGAAGGTCACAGAGAAGGGCTTTGTAGTCAGTAGTAACTGAGCGAATGATGGGAGTGAGAGTAAGTCCCAAATATTTGACTTTTGGTGAAGCTATCTAGGCCTTGCCTGGAGAGACCCTAGAACCATGTTCTGACAGAACATTAGGGAAAGTGGCTGTGTTGTACTGCCAGGGTATGGGAACGGGAACAGAGGAGGAGGTCATCTATGTACTGGAGCAGAGTGCTGAGTTTGAGGTTGAAGGCTTCTAGGTCAGTAGCTAGAGCTTGGCTAAAGAAATGAGGACTATATCTGAACTCCTGGGCCAGTACTGTCCACGTGAGTTGTAAGGATTGGAGAGTATCTGGATCTGTCCACATAAAAGCCAAGAGATTTTGGCAATCTGGGTGTAGGGGAATAGTGAAGAAGGCATCTTTGAGGTCCAGAACCATAAAGTGAGTTGTAGATGGGTGAATACGAGAGAGCATGGTGTAAGGATTCAGCACCAGAGTGAACAGGTATGACTGCGTTATTGATAATCCTGAGGTCGTGAACTTAATGACAGCAGCCTTTTGATTTGGTTACTGGGAGGATCGGAGTATTGTAGGGTGAGCGTGTGGCTTGTAGGAAGCCATTTGTTAGGAGATGCTGAATTATGGGTTTGAGTCCCCATTAATGTCTGGGGGCTACTGGATATTTATGAACCCAGGGAAAGGTTGACAAATCCCTGAGTTGGATGGAGACAGGGACAACATGTGTGGCATGGGTATGGCTACAACTGTCCTAAACTTTGGGATCCAGCAGTGATGCGGAGAGGGGTCAGGATGAATGATGCACAATGATTTGTACTGAAGGATGAGAGCTGTAGGGAGAAGGTGAAAAAAAAGGTGAGCTTTTGGAGAAGCGCTCTATCCATGTGAGGTATAGGGTAATTTGTAATAGTGAGTAAGTTATGAGTAAAAATTAATGTCTTAAGCCAGCAAGGAATAGGTCCTGTCTAAGGTGGCTTTGTAGGTCATCCATCAATCCCCATAACAGAGATTAAGGATCAGATACAACGGCCCAAAAACTAAAGAAAAACACTGTATGTGGCCATGATGTCAACAAGAGAATGTCTTACCTGGGACTTCAATGAGACTTGGGGCTCCTAGTAGGATACCTTAGTGGGCGCCATGGACTCAGAGCACCATCAGTGCTCTTCAGCTCACCAGCTGCCCAGTAAGTCAGCAATCAATGAATCTGAATCTGGTGGTAGCAGTAGATTACCCTGTGTAGGGAAATGATTTACCCACTCTCTGGTGGGCAGAGCAGTCGCACCTCCAATGGTCCTAGGGATTGCAGATGAGACAGAGTCTCGTTGGTGGCCCCGCATTGGGGCAGGTTTAGGCCCAGCCAGTGTCCTTCATTGCCACGCTTGAAGCATGGTCCAGGAGGGATTGGGTGGTTATCAGAGGCACTGCCTGTCTAGGCCTGTCCACTTTAAGAATCTTGAGTGTCGCTGCCAGAAGCTCATACTGATTTGGCGGCTGCACTAGCAACTGCCAATTTACTAGCTTGGCTGTCTAATTTTTGTTGATGTTCCGCATTATTGATGATGTGAAAGGGCAGGGCTAGGAGCTCTGCTTGTGGTGACTGAGAGTGGAGCTAAGACTTTACATTTAGCCCGCATATCTGGGGCTGACTGAGAAGGAAAATGAGTGTTGACAAGTACTATTCCCTCTGCTGGTGATGTGTTAACTTTGGCACACTTAAAAGTTTCAGTGAGGCGAGTAAGAAACAGCAGGGTTTTCATCAGCTGTTTGTTCAACGAGCTTGTTGAAATTAACACTTGTCAGAAATCTCATCAAGACCTGCTGTTATACAATCAATCATAGTATTGATATGTTGTGAGCTGCTTGGTCCTTGATAATTAAAATGAGGGTCTGTTAATGGCACACACCAGCTCCAACAGGATGGTCAGGATCAGCCCAGTGTCTATTTTCAGCCTCTTTTTGGGCTGCTTTCCGTATTTCCTCTTTTTGTTGGGGGGAAGAGAGTGGAATTGCAAATAATATAGAGTTTATACGGCATATCAGGAGCTAGTAACAAATCCCAACTCTTTAATGTAGCCATGAGGATCAGCAGAAAAGGAACCAAATTTTTGGGAGATTCAAGAAAGTTCAGAAAGGCTAAAAGGGATATGATGCAAACTAGGCTTTCAAGGCCTGCTTGTTTGGGACACAAGCTGAGGCTGACACAGATTAGAAGGTTGTGGAGAATGGAGGGTGGAGGGCGGGATGAGCAAGTACAGCACGGTGGACGTTACAGGATGGGAGGGAATGGGAGTGGCTTGAACAAGATGGTGAGTAGGAGTGGTCAAGGCAAGATGGCAGAGTGGGAGGAATCAGGACAAGATGGGGGAGGGTGGGCCACCTGGTGGGGGCACATAAATTGAGGTGGAGGCTAAGAAATCTGAGGGGTGTGAGGTATGGGACTGGGTGTGTAGGCCTGGAGGAGAAAACGGCAATGAGGGGCAGAAGAGGAAGAGGTTGAGGTGGCTGATAGTGAAGAGAAAGTAGAAGGCAGTTGAACAGCATGCTCGGGAGATTGAGGAGTAGACAAGGAAGGGTAGAGAGAATGAAGCCGCTCAGCTGGCTGGGAAGACTGAAGAGGAGGTTGGTCCCTAGCCTGAGTGGAATGAGAGGAAGGAGGTTGAGTATCAGGTGAGGGTTGAGTGTCAGGCTGGGGAGGCCGAGGATAAGGTGGAGTTAAAGTGGGCAGAATATTATTGAGGATTGGAGGTGACTCAGGTGAGCAGGTCTGTGTGTAGGCCAAGCATATTTGGGCCTCCCCACATGCCTGCAGGAGAGAGAGACACACCCTGAGAGCAATAAAGCACTGTACATAAGGAATTTCCAGTTGCTGTTTCTACAGCAAAAGTTGTCTAGATCTCTGAGGATCTTCAAGTCAAAAGTACCTTCTTCAGGCCATTGGCTCTCACTGTCCAGTTTATGAGGCCAGGCTGTATGGCAATAGATTAACTGTTTTGGTTTGATGTTATTTCTGAGCCCTAAGGCATTTGTTGACTAAGAGACAGCTGAGCAGTGTATTTTGGGGGATGCGAATTAGTGTTTCCCATTTTGCGGCCAAATCAAAGGCAAGTGGAAGCTTAATAGCCAGATCTTCAAACCCCTGGGAGGGCGGTCACCCTTGTTAGGGTGAAAGTGGAGAAAATGCCCAAATCTGTCTTCCCCATAGGCACTGAGAAGGCAGAAGCATGTACTGAAGGACATAAAAGGAAGAGTCCTGATGTGGGCACACGGATTGTGGAAAATGAGAGATAATGAGACAGGAACTACTGGAATGGAAGGAGGCTCATCTGTGAGAACCGGAGCTGGCCAGTGTTGGAAAGTCGCTGGCAAAAGCAAGTGTCAGCACAAAGGAAAAAAAGGAAAGTAGCTTGTTGGCAGGGGGCCCAAAGCAAAGTGAGGATAAACCCTCTTTGTGGGGCCTCATAGCCTGTGCTATCTGAGTCATACCAAAACAGTAGCTTTTTTGGCACAAGTAAAAACAAAACAAACTTAAAGATGTCATTATTGTGGGCACAAAGACCACAGAAGAGATGTGGAACTTCTGAGGAACCCCCTGCGAGGGGAGGCTATATAAGGACAGGCTGGAGATGGGATGTAGGGGTGGTCTGCGTGACATGACATATAGTCACTGGGCAGGAGGGAGGTAAAAGGAAACAAGATTTTGTAAAAAAGGAAGGCTTGGCACATGGCCTCCAGTACCCACACAATACTGACTTGCTACCATGAGTTCACAGAATTTGTATTCAGGCAAAAACCCATCAATAAGAACATGCACAATTATGTGAGAACATTTATTCTTAAAAGTAAAGTAAAATATACTTAGAGATCTACATTGTTTACTGTATAGATACCTTATCTAGTTGTGTATTTTCCTGAGAAATATATTGACATTTTTGTATGATGTACTTTTATGGGTTTTTCACTAAATGAGAAATTTTTTATGAGGTTTGAAATTGGGAAGTATAACTGACAACGTACATTCACAAGGCTTTGAACCAATACTCATTATTTGTAAAGCACACCTCAAGACTTGTCTACCAACCTTTATTATGTTCTCATTACACTATTTGTAATGTGAATACTATCAACATGAATACATGGATGAGTTTCCTCATTATGCAAGGCCATATTCCCATGAAAGATGTAAAAATGAATTCTCACAGACTGCATTCATACTAACTCTGAGTTTCTGCATGTTTTCTCAGATGAATAGAATCATAAAATGCTTTCTTACCTTATCTACATAGGGGTTAAGTTAGTGTAAGTTACTTAAAGTAATTCAAGGTAAATAGACCAGGTGAAATGTTTTTCACATTGATTAGTCTTGTCCCATGTGAATTATCTCATGTAGAATGCATTGAGAATGAAGCATTTCCTACAGTATGTGTAATTATACCCATAAGGTATTTTGTGTTATAGAAAAACTGCTTCTCTCCATCGTTCTTTCATGTAAGTACAAGGCATGTTATACATTCATAGGTAATATCCTTTCTCAATTTTTAATGTCTATGATGCTTACTGGAATAACTGAAGGATTCTTCACATACACAAGAACAGCACTTTTTTCCAGTGTGATTTACAGGTAACTGATGACTCTAGTGTTCATATTTGCATTTCAACATCGCGTACATAAACCTGCTTTCTACCGAGTATAGTTTCGCATTTATTTCTGTTACTGTGTTGAGTGCTTCCCTAAATCATGTATATTCTCTTCGGTGAGTCCTTTTATGTACTCGACAGCTACTCCGTGCTGAATGTTGTCATACATAATTTGTATATAGGGGTCTCTACTCAGAGTTCTGTCACGTTTTTGACGTTTCCATGTTTTAAAGGCTTTCCCACACTGATCACACAGATAAGGGTTTTCCATCAGTGTGAACTGTTTCATGTGCTTGACAATCATTTGGTGTCCTAAAACCTTTCCCACATTGCTTGCATACATATGGTTTCTCCCCAGAGTGAATTCTTTCATGTCTTTTACAATTAGTGGACCTATTGAAAGCTTTTCCACATTGATTGCATACATAGGGTTTCTCCCCTGTATGAATTCTTTCATGCCTTTTATAATTAGTGGGCCTACTGAAAGCTTTTCCACATTGCTTGCATACATAGGGTTTCTCCCCAGTATGAGCTTTTTCATGTCTTTTACAATCACTGTAAATGCTGAAAGCGTTTCCACATTGCTTGCATACATAGGGTTTCTCCCCAGTATGAACTCTTCCATGTATTTTACAAGAACTTCGTGTGCTAAAACCTTTCCCACATTGCTTACATATATAGGGCTTCATTCCTGTGTGAAATCTTTCGTGTACTGTACAATAACTCTGGGTCTTGAAAGCTTTCCCACATTGCTTACATACATAGGGCTTCATTCCTGTGTGAAATCTTTCATGTACTGTACAATAACTCTGGGCCTTGAAAGCTTTCCCACATTGCTTACATACATAGGGCTTCTCTCTAGTGTGAACTCTTTCATGTGTTTTACAATGACTCTGGGTCTTAAAGGCTTTCCCACACTGCTTGCATACAAAGGGTTTCTCCCCAGTATGAATTCTTTCATGTCTTTTATAATCTGTGGAAGTACTGAAATCTTTTCCACATTGCTTGCATATATAAGGTTTCTCCCCAGTATGAGCTTTTTCATGTCTTTTACAAGCACTGTAACTGCTGAAAGCTTTCCCACATTGCTTACATACATAGAGCTTCACTCCACTGTGAAGTCTTTCATGCATTTTACAATAACTCTGTGAACTAAAAGCTTTCCCACACTGCTTGCATACAAAGGGTTTCTCCCCAGTATGAGATCTTTCATGTGTTTTACAACTGGTAGAACTAGTGAAAGCTTTTCCACATTGATTGCATACGTAGGGTTTCTCCCCTGTATGAATTCTTTCATGCTTTTTACAACTACTGTGACTGATGAAAGCTTTCCCACATTGCTTGCATATGTAGGGTTTCTCCCCAGTGTGAATTCTTTCATGTATTTTACAACTACTGCGTCTGATGAAAGCTTTTCCACATTGCTTGCATACAAACAGTTTCCCCCCAGTATGAGTTCTTTCATGTATTTGACAACTACCTTGTGTGCTAAAAGGTTTCCTACATTGATTCCAAACATAGCATTTCTCCCCAGTTTTGCCTCTTTCATATTTGTAAGATGAAGAGTGATTAGCTAAGGATTTACCACTGTACTTACTTGCTGAGGGATTTTCTCCAGTGTGAGCTCTTTCACGTATCTCACCATCATGGTGAAAAGTAAAACTATTTTCAAATTGTATACATTCGTATGTACCCACTACAGTGCGATGTTGTTCTAGGATTTCACCACAGTTTGGTGTACTGAAAGCTCTCACATCTGAAATATTTTCAAAGGACTTCTCTTTAATAGTTCCTTCAGGGCAATCAGTGTAGGATTTTCCATGTTGCTTATAATCAGCAGCTTTCTCTCCAGTTGTCTTAGCATGCTTTTGAAAGGTCTGGATGTTAGAGCAGTTTCTGTCATGTTTGCTACTGTCAGAAAGCTTCTTTTCAATTCCTTGATATTTCAGTGATTCAAATCCTGTATTATATATGCTTGACACATTTGGTGATGAATGACCAATCGGGAGCTTTCTACAGGCAAGGCTTTCATGTGGTTTTGTACCAACTGCTTCCATGTACATATTACTTTCTAGAGTACAAAACACCATTTCTTCATGTTGATACCATAATTTATATCGATGCCATTTCCGTATCTCTTTGTTTCTGTAAAATAAAAAAAATTAACAAAACTAACAGTCATATTTGAAAATGTCTTTGTATTTATGATACACCATAAGAAGATCTGGGGTGCTACTCCCCAAGAATATTTGATCATCATTTTGCTGTGCTATTTGGGTAATGTTTTCAAAGTTTTAAACCAAAAGAGTAGTATTTATTTGGGATTGTATAAGTGACATGTTTGCAATATATAACACATTTTAGTATATATACTGTTGAAGTGAGCACTGTGCTATATAACAATTTCATTTTGAGAAATGGGTATATGCATACTATATGTTGATTACTTTTGATATATTTGCTCCATGATTCTAGTCCCTCTGTCCACTGAAGCCCTTCACCTGCTCCAGAATGCCTACCTCTATGAGTTCTTTATTTTACTCCTTAATTTATATTTTAGTTTCTCGTATAAAATATAATATGCCATACTGAAATTTACATATCTCACTCATTTAACTTAATATTTTGGGCTCAACATCTACCTAATTTTTCAAACAATGACATCAATGTAGTCTACTTTATGGCCAAACACTATTCCATTTCATACATATACCACCTTGCTTTCGGTGCTATAGATTGAACCCAGAGAATTAGCACTGAGCTACATCTCCAGATTATTTAATTTTATTTTGGGAGATAGTGTCATCTACATTACGTTCCCTGGGTTGAATATGCATGAGTATATGATTTTACTGGCTCAGCCTCACAGGTTGTGAGGACTCCAAGTACGCATCATCATGCCCAAACTATTCCATATTTCTTTAAGCTGCTTGTTGGTGAAGTGACTTCTAGGACTTTTCCAGATTGTAGCTGCTATAAACAAGGGTATGAATATATCAGTATGAAATGATTGTTTTAGTATTAGGGAGAATTGGAGACCAGGCTAAGCTGGGCCTGGGCACAGGCGCACACACACTGGTGGTGGCTGGAGAAAACAGCAAGAAACAAGGCCAGGCCTGGCTATGAGTGCACAAATGCCAGTGGCAAGCAGACCGCCAGCGAGACCAGGCCAGGCCCTGGCAGAGGCACACAGGTGTGACCAGAGAGACCAGGCTCCAGTGACCACAGACCCAAGCAAGACCAGCAGGCTGGGTAAGTCTGAAACAGCAGTGAGGAGCCAGCAGTTTGTAAGTTAGGGGAACCAGTATTGAGCTTCAGCACACAGATACCCAGAAAAGACTTGGGCAGGTGTGCCATTCTATACCAACAGGCTCAGGAGAACTCGACAACAGAAGACCAGCCCTGGAACCCAAGGCCAGAAGCCAAGATCAGCTCCACACCCAGCGCAAATCCCACCACAAATGTGGCTGGAGTTCGCACTACATTTCTGGGATCTGTCTTGGACACTACCACAGAACTGTGAACACCAGAAGAGTTTCACTGCACTTACTCTTCCTCGTGTTGTCCAACTGGCTATCCTTCTCCTGTTGGGGTTGGGTTTTCTCTTCTTTTGTTTTGTATTATATGGTTACTTTTGTTTTACGGTTTCCCCCCTTTTTCTGGTCAATTTTTATCTCCTATTTCTTTTTTTCCTCCTTCTATTTCTTACTTCTTTCTTCAATGTGTAGGATTCTTACATTTGTTTTTGTTTTCTTCTAATGATTCTCTTTTTTTTTTCAAATCCCTCTTGAATTTATGATAATTTCATGTGAAGAAATATTATCTCTTCCCTTTCTGATTCACTTCAGTACTTCTTCACATTCTCTTTCATTCTTTGTCTCCTGTGTCCTGCAGTTTCCCAAGACACAAGTGATAATCCTTTGACCTCCATCCTTGATTCTACTATATTGGACCTCCTTAATTACTTTATCTTGTCCCCTCCCCATCTTAACACTCAACCCTACAACAGGGTAAAATCACTACATAAAAGTAGCTGGTGTATGTAGGATTATGTCATGTAATTTTAGAATCTGCTCCTGTGGTTCAAGGTATCAGGTGAATAGTAACCAGTCTGTCAGTAGCTAAGCTGTACTTCAAACTACTGTTACTGCTATCTGTACTATAGTAGCCAGGATGTCATACATGTGTTAATCACATTTGCTCCCTTTGTGATAACACTGTGATTGTATGTGGTCATAATCATGACTCTATTCTAGTACCAAAGGACTGCATGCTGAGCCACAGAGCAACTTTTCATCCTGAACAAATTGGGCAGACAGGCTCTTGTGATAGGTGTAACAAACCACCTGTATGTCCTAGGAAAGCATCAATACTAGTCCTAAAGCTAACTACAATAAGAAATAGGCAAACATCAACATGGAAGATAAAATAAAAAGAGAAATAGAAAATGACAAGATGCACAAGCAAAATGCAACCCCAGACCCCTAGCACACCCAGGACAAGCCTAGAACACAATGAAATAGAGGAAGTTGGAAGTCAAACTCTGGTGGGACTTTCTGAAATGATACCAACACAACTGAAAACACAACTGGAAGAAGCTACAGAAAAAAATCTCTCAGGTACAAAAAGAAATGATGCTCAAAATGAAAGATACCAGACTAGAAGCAGATTTTTAAAAATAGAAATGCTTAAGAAAATGATAGAAACCACAAGTGCCCAACAAAGGAAAAAAATGGAATCCATGGAAGATATCCAAACCGAAATCCAAAAGATTCAAACCTCCAATTAAAGTATACATAACAGGTTGAATGAAGGTGAGGATTGAGTATCAGCTCTTGAAGACAGAACCGTGGCTACTGAACATGCAGAGTCAATCCAACATTTGCAAGACGAAACAAAGAAGAGCAAAGTAAGATTTTTTTGGGTCAATGAGAAAGCTGGAGACACTACAAATGCCATAAAACACTCTTCACAGAAATAACGGCAGAAAACTTCCCAAGCATGGGAACCACTGACCATTTACCCACCCCAAGCACGGGTAAATAATTTGATATATAAATAAATGAAGCACACAGTATCCCAAACAGCCATGACCATAACAAATCTACACCAAGGCATTTAATAATCAACATTCCAGAAATGCAGCACAAGAACAAAATATTAAAAGCAGCTAGAGGAAACACACCAATCACCTATAAATGAAAGCCTATCAGAATCACAGTAGACATCTCAACACAAACCTTCAAATCAGGGAGACTATGGAGTGAGGTATTTCAAAGCCCAGGCCCTGATGGATTCACTGTTGAATTGTGTAAGAAATATAGAGAAGCTGGGCATGGTGGCACATGCCTGTAATCCCAACACTTGGTAGGCTGAGATGGAAGGATTGCTGCAAGTTTGAGATCAACCTGGGCTACACAGTGAGCTTAAGGCCAGGCTGAACTGCATCGTGAGACTCTGTAGCCCAGAATAAATAAATAAATAAATAAATAAATGTAGATAAAACCTAATGCCAATAATGCTTAAACTTTAATAAAATTGAGAGGGAAGCAATACTTCCAAAATCACTGCAGCAAAGAGGCATTGGTCTAACACCTAAACCAGAGCAGGACCAAGTACAACACTACAGACCAATATCTCTAATTAACATACATGCAAAAATCCTTGCCTTGGTTACTTTTCTCTTGTTGCTGAGACAAAATACCCAACGCCCAATGAAGGAAGGAAAGGTTTACTTAGCTTACAGTTTGTAGAGGTTTCAGTCCATACTTGGCTGGCTCCGAGGCAGAGTGGCCCATGGTAGAGGGCAACTATTCATGGCGGCAGAACACAGCAAAAACAACCAGCAAAAGGGAGGAATGGTAGCAAAACGGCCTCTTTCCTTCCCTTACACTGTAAACAG
>PVLD010016509.1:0-44787 GCA_004027595.1 Dinomys branickii | reverse complement strand
TCTCTCTCTCTCTTTTATTAGACAAGGTCTCGCTTTGTAGTTCAGGTTGGTGTCGAACTCACCACAGTCCTCCTGGTGCAGCTTCCCAAGTGCTGGGATTGCAGGCCTGCGCCACCCCACTTGGCTTCCTTCCTTCCTTCCTTCCTTCCTTCCTTCCTTCCTTCCTTCCTTCCTTCCTCTCTCTCTCCCTCCCTCTCCCTCTTTCTCTTTCTATCTCTCTCTTCTTTCTTTCCCTTTTCTTTCCTTCACTGGCGGGCTCCTGCTAGTGCCAAGCAATAATAGGAGGGAATAAAAAAAGTTAATTGCAAGTACATCACTGTAACTAATTATCACTCACTAGTATCATATTTCAGAAGATAATAATAAATCAGAGACCATAAAACTCATGTTTTTGTATTTATTCTTGCTTTGAAAGAAAAATAATCTGAAAAATCCAAGCCACAAATAAAATGACTCCTAAAGAAAATTCAACAAAACACTAGTCAGTCATTTATGCTGATGCTCATATAGTTACAGTTATTATTGTAACTTGAGCTCAAATTTTCTCCTCTTTCCCCACAGAAAAATATCAAAATGAATAAATGAGTTATAACAAATGCTTTGCACCACATTTACAAAACCAAAATGTAGTGACATAACATTATTGTCTTCATGAGGTGAGTATATATTCAACCAATAAATCTATGTCACTATAAAGTTTGGAGCATCTGTATTAATGAGAGCTCTCAAAATTAAAAAGAAAAGAAATTATTTTAGAAATCATGGCTTTCTGAAAGCTTTTGTAGAAGATTTTAGAACAGCACATGTGATTATGTGCATTTATTTAAAAATTTAAATTAAGCAATTAAGGAATATAGTGCCCTGAGGTAGACTTTAGCAGAGAGTCTATTGGGAGGATGCACAGCTATGAGTTTGTAGGGTTTTGCAGGACATGAAAACAGTTAAATTTTTCTGACTAATTACTGAAGCTGACTCAAAGCATCACAGTTACCGTTGACCACAGTAGATGTGTGTCACAAGGTCCTTCAATCTTAGGATAATTTCTTAGGAGAAGGCTTTCCAGAAGATCTTAGAACACTACCAAGTTCACCTCAGCAGCACAAAGGCCTGCGTTACTATCAGTGAACAATTTTTCTCAAAAGTAAGAAGAAATCTTTAATACCCCAGCACACAGCCTCACCTTCTTTGCTCTTGAGTATGTAAACACGTGGTATCAGTAGTTTCCATGTGATTCTTTGGTCTTTTATGGAAACAGTTTGAGATATTTTTCTTTAGATATTATGACTATTTCAGTACATAATTTGGTATCATATAATCTCTAAACGAACTGTTATGCTAGCACTTTAATCAGAAAATGTCTCTACAGAACAAAATTTTGTTATTAATATGCAAATGAATGCTGTAAGGCAGATGACACTTTTTTCCCAAACCACATTCAATTAACATACCAATAACTTTAGGTGCTCCTTGTGTAATCAGAAGTAGTGTTTTACATGACAGATTTTTTAACACTTCTTAAAGTATAAACTATTTAATATTATCACTTGTTATCATGATAAGAGTGCAAAACACATAAGCTACAAATATGTAAGAAAATAATAAAAGATGAAATAAATATCACACTGTTATAAATGCTCTTATTAGACCTTCTGAATTGATTATTAAACTAGGAAATGGTATAATTACCCTAAATGGATTATGTAGTATTAAAATTAATAATAGTGTCCAGTTGTTATATTTGAATTATATAATCAAGTTTTCTTTTACCCTACAAGTGGAGATGAAAGGACAAAAATAAATCATTGAACAAAAGCCTGACAAATCAGAGGGCAGGGGCTCAACTGCTTAGGTACCACCTAAAGGAAATTTACATAGCTGAAGTAGTTTAAAAGACTAAAGTTCAAAATTAAGAATTAACCTAATGACAGTATGTACAGACTCTCTGTGTTAAGGAAAATTTAGCTTTTCAGCCTATTAGCAGCCCCTTGTTTCTGTCTAAAATATTATCTAACTGAATCGATAAAGAATAAAAACACCAAAGTCTATTGCTACTCTCTGTGTGTTGTGAAATTCTTCGATGAAATTTATTTGCTCAGTAAGCACTTAGTTTTTACCCATTTGATTGTAGTCACTATTCTAGGTTCCACGGATATTAAGTTAAAAAATAGTTGGTACTAAATATAGCTTTTGCACATATTGGATTTCATTTTACGGGATATGTTTATATTTTATAATAAACAATTATTGTTATCATGGATATAAATAGAGTATTTATTTTTTTACTTTTATTAGTGCACGTTTGCACCACGTAGTGATTACATTAATTGCAGGGATGGTATAAATGTATAACACATTTCAGTTCCCTTCTTTTCCCTCACCTTCGAGCCAGCTTCTATGTTCCAGCATCAGATTAATTCATTCATATTCTGAGGTATTATAAAGTCAGTTATGATAGATAGATGATATGTATATGATACATAGATAGATAGATTGATAGATAGACAGGAAACCCAACTACTAGGTCAAAGAACATAGTAAACATTTAAGACAGTTGCACTAAGTCAAAGCACACTTTTAGATACCTCCTCCTCCACAATGGATGGCAACACCCTTTCTCCTTTCTGCTTTGCCTTTGTCTTTTCTTTCATACTTTAAAAATATATGTTGAGATTTTCATATAAGGTAAACCATCTGATATTAAGTTTGTGTGTCTGAGTTACTCCACTTAACATTAAGGTATTAATGTGCACATATTTTCCTACAAATAACTCAAGTTTATTCTTTTCATGGCAGAGTAGTACTCCATTTTCTATAGATAGAATAGTTTTAATCCGTTCATCTGCTAATGAACATATAGGTTGTTTCCGAGATTTAGCTACTCTGAATTGCATTGCTGTAAACCTGGGTGTGCATACTTCACAGTGGTCTGATGTCTCTAAATCTTTTGGGAATATATTTAGAAGGGAAATAGCTGGCTTAAATCGAATTTTTATTTTTAGTTTTTTGAGAAATCTCCGTGCTGGTTTACAAAGTGGTTGTATCAGTTTATTGACTCCACATATGGAGAAGTGTTCCTTTCTCCCTACAGCCTCACCAGCATTTATTATCAGTTGATTTCTTGATGGTAGTCATTCTTTCTGGAGTGACATAGAATCTCAGTGTTGTTTTAATTTGCATTTCTCAAATGGCCACCAGTGTTGAAATTTTTGTCATGTATTTATTGGCTATTTGTATTTCTTCATCTGAGAAGTGTCTCTGCATTTCTGATGCCCATTTTTAATTGGGCCATTAAATCTGGGGGTCTAATTTTTTAATTCTTTATATATTCTAGATATTAGTCCTTTTTCTGAGGATATAGGGAGCAAATTTTTTCCCATTCTGAAGGATGTCTCTTCATTCTGTGAGTAATTTCCTTTGCTGTGCAGAAGCTTTATAGTTTGAGGTGATCCCATCTGTTAATTCTTTTTCTTATTTCTTGTGCAATTAGAGTTTTGTTCAGAAAGATTTTGCCTACACCCATATCTTCAAGAGTTTTACCTATTTCATCTTCCAGCAGATTGTGTTTCTGTTCTAATGTTTAGAACTTTGATCTATTTTTATTTTATTACACAGTGAGAGATATGGGTCTAGCTTCAGCCTTTGGCCTGTGAATAGGCAATTTTCCCAGCACCATTTGTTAGAAAGGGTATTATTTCTCAAGGAAAGGAATTTGGCCCCTTTATCCAAAATGTCTAACTTCTCTTTAAGTCATTTGGAAAAAAAAACAGATCTTGAGCCTATAATGTAGTCAAAGCATAAATATTGAATAAATTCTTTAATAGGAGCGACATAAAATATAAATAATTGCAGGAGGAACAAACATGATAAAGATACATTATGTATATGTATCAAACACCTCGGATGAATGTGCTCAATCTGCATCATGCAAATATATTAAAAATTTTTAAATAAACTAAATTCTCTGAACTGCTCCATGTAAACTATTATGTATGTTTTTTAAAATCATTAGAATATATGAGTTTCTAACAGAATGATAAAGACTTGTTTGATTTAGTGCAGTTACTAATGCTTTCTCTGTTCACTGAGTGGTGTTGACTTTGACGATCTCACTTGGAAATCAAGTGAGATCCCTGTAGAATAATGAACATAAATTGTGTAAAAACCTAAGAATAAGTCGACTTAATGTTTCTGGAACTCACAGGAAGCTGTCTGAGTTACTTTTCTCATTCACAAGACAAACACCTGATACCCAAAGTTAAAGGAGGAAAAGTTTATGCAGCTCACAGTCTATCTCAGTCCACAGTCTGCTGGCCCCAAGGCAGAATGGCATGGCAGACAGGACTCACTGAGGGGGAACGTTCATGGCAGGTAGAAAGCAGCAAAACAAGAAGGGAAGGGCAACAAGCCTCTTCTGTCTCTTATCTTGTGTCTAAAGTACTGAGATTGGAGAGGTGCCAACCCAATCAGTGGACTGATCCAGCGGTCACCCTCCCTTGATCCCAGCACCCTTAATCCTAGTACTGCACTATGAATCAATCAACACTCTAGATTCAACCACCTTTGGAAAAGTCCCATCTAAAACATCATGAGGGAGGATGTGGTGGTACACGCCTGGAATCCCAGTACTGGGGAGGCTGAAGCAGGAGGATCCCTGTGAGTTCCAGGCCAGTTTGTGCTACAAAGTGAGTTCAAGGCCAGCCTGGACTGCATAGTGAGACTCTGTCTCTAAACAATAACAATAATAAAAGAGCCCAAAACAAAACAAACAAAAAATTACTGCATGAGGCTTGGGGGGGGCATCTAACACAACCATAACAGAAGGCTTTGTGTCCCTATTGTTGAATAGATCAGGCTAGCTTCTCATAAGTAAATCAAACTTTTTCTATTCATTTGAATCTCAACCTAATTCTTCCTCAAACTTTAGCTCAGAGGAAACTTCCTGAGATTAAAAAAAATTAAAGATTTAAAAGAAAAGATATGGAAACAAAGTTTTTGTAAATAAGGAGGGGTTGAAGGGAGTGTGGGGAAATAGGGAAAATACAATGAAGTTAGGTATTGTACAGCAACAAATTCCTACTGATGAATGTGATCATTATGAATACCTAAAATGTATCACACTAAATTTAATTTAAAAAACCCAAAAGCAAAAACTGATCTCTTACATGTACTACTCCTTCTCCATGCAGTAAACATTTTCAATTTAGTATTTTAAACATATTATACTTCGGTCTCATACTTCGCACGTACCTGCTGTGTTTTATTCGGTTATTATTTTTATCACTCACATGAGTGACATCCAATAGCCTGTCGTCAAACAATAGATCAGCAGCAGCATGGCTCTCAACAGCTCCTCTCGTCCTGCTTCTATTTTCTGTCATTGCTCTTGGAGGAGCGCACATTTCCTCAGAGAAGCACCCTGTTATTCTGTGCTTTTTAGATAAAGGTATTATTTTCAGCTCTAGGAAGAGTGTGAGGAGTGTTTACTTTTACATAATGAGAAATAAAACAGTAAGGGAAGATGAAATCCCAAGGGACACTCAGCTGTACAACCACATGATTTTTCTTCTCTTTTTTCTTCCCTTCCCTTTTCTTTTCTCTTTTGCTTTTCTCTCTCCTCTTCTGTCCTCTCCTTCCCTTCCCTCCTTCCCCTTCTTTCCTTCTCTTCTCCCCTACTTTTCCCACCACTTCTTACCTTCTTCTTCCTTTCTTACATTCTCTCTCTCTCTCTCTCTCTCTCCTTTCTTCTGTTTTGCAGTGATCAGACAGATGGGAACACTGGTAATTTTCTCTACAAAATGTAATATAAGAGCAAAAGTGAAAAGAAATTGCTGAAACACGTCTCGTCTAACAGCTATCACCATACAGGCCAATCTTAAACCAAATTGCATTTTTAAAAAATCCCAATTTATGCGAACATCAAATACATTTCATGAAATCTCTCTTACTGCGATTGCCAAGTTGTGGTGATCTTCTTTCGTTTTAGTTCATTTTATTTGACTTTCAAGGAAGACTTAATTCTAAATGATTTTATTTTTTATTAATTCTTCAGATTAGAAAGCACGATTGTAGGGTTTTTCCATGTACAACATGTTCGGAAGTATATATGCTTTCTGGAATGGCTAAATTGAGATAAATAGTAACTGGACTGCGTCATTTAGTTATCATGTTTGTAGTGAAAGCACTTACCAACTCTGCTTTTGCAGGATACATTGCTTATATATTGCTTACATATAGTCACCTTTCCATACAATAGATATATTTAAATTCATTCCTCTTACCTAAACCTAATTATATATCCTTTGAAAAGTCTTTCCCATATCTCTCCTAATCCCACCCTCTAATAATTCCATTTCTCTTTCCATTTCTATGAAATCAACTCTTTCTTAGATTCTACATATAAATGAGAGATTAAAGCGTTTGTCGTTCTGTGCTTGACTTACATCACTTAATGTAATTTATCACACTCTTGCCTCCATGACACGATCATTTGTGCCTTTCCTTTAACTTTCTATGTGGTTCTTCTGACTCCTCTGCAGACTGATGTATCTCTACTTGACGACCTGGCTTATTATTACCTAGCATTATTTTTTTTTTTATTTTAAAGAGAAAAAAGCTAACACAACAATACCCATGAAGACAGAGACTTGGCATTGTCTCATTTTTTATTCTCAGCAGAGAACTCCCTCTATAAGGCAAAGGTTAAAATTCAATTATTTGACTTATACATCTAAATTGCTTTCGGTTGAATATGTCCAAAGCAGTACTTTAAATGATGACTTGGTTTTTTAAACCTCATCATTTTCTGCCATTTTTCCCACTGAACAGTATCAGAGTCTTCAGTTTGCCATAGAAGAAATTACTCATCTTCTCAGTCACTTGCTCTCAGTCTATCCCTTCATTAAAGGTGTCTCCAAGACATGCTGACTTTTTTCTCTTAAATATGTTCCAAATTCATCTACTTTCCTTTTTCACCCAGAGACAGAGCCACTGACTTTCAGTCCATTCTGACAAAGAGTATTACAAACTTACAGATGGTAGATAGTTAGATAGATAGATATCCAATCTACTCTACATACTGAGTCAGTTCTTTTCAACGGATATTAGTGCCATCTCTCTCTCTCCCTCCCTCCCTCTCTCTCTCTGTCCACCCTCTTTTTCCCTCTGTCTCTCTCCACATATGTATCTCTCTCTCTCTCTCTCTCTCTCTCTCTCTCTCACACACACACACACACACACACACACACCCTTTTCTTTAGGATGCATTACTAGATCAATACTCAGTTTGCATTATTTCTCTTTCCACAACAGAAAAGTTGAGTATATTTCCCTGCCTCTTTTCTCTAAGTTCAGCTACGTGACTTGGTTTGGCCAGTTTTGAACCTGAAAGGGAAAGTGTTCCATCGCCAAGCCCAGCCATCAAATGCCTCCAGCTTTTCTACCTCCCTTCTAATATTTCTGCCCTATCTCCTAATATTTTTTCCATCTTTTCTAGAAAGAAATTGTCTAGGATAGCCCATGGCCAGGTAGAGTATAAGAGCCATGAGCAGCTTAGAACTATCCCATCAGTCCTTTGACCAGAGGGGACCTAGAGTTGTGTGAGCCAAACAATCTTAGCATTAAAAGGGACCAACATTTTTGTTTGCTTGTTTTGTAGAATGATTGAGGCTGTTGCTAACCAATAATCATGGTTTCCTATTTGGATAAATGTAAAGTAAACACCTTGAATATGGCCACCGATATCACGCTCGCTTTATTTCCTGCTCTGTGCTCAGGCTCCTTTATCACCGTGCTGCCTTTCCTGGGGCCACCTCGTGGTGGTGCTCTTTCAGGTTAGTGAGCGCACCAGTAACCACTCACTGTTTTGTACTTCTTTCCCTTTTCGAGAAAACGGGGTTGGCACTCACTCATCCTGTAGAATCTCTATGCGAGTAACACTTCCTCAGGATTAACGTGGTGTAATTACACTTCTTATTTGTTTGGGTGGAATTACAATTAGTTATAATCATTAAATTGGGTCCCCTAGTAACAGGAATGTTTAATGATTGACCTAAAAATTAATGAGGCAATTCATATGATGTGTGTCACTTTTTTAAAAAGGCCTCTTTAATTGCACACTTTGATACTTGCTGGCCGATAGTATCTCTATTAGTTATTTTCTGAAGAATTGCATATATATTAAAATAAAAACTTATAAATCATACCAAAGAATTCAATACCTATATTCATGGTTAACAATTCTCCTCTTAACCTCAAACAAGGAAAACAATCATAAGTTTAGTTGGTTAACTTATTATTAATACAATAAATCAAAGAAGTTGAAAATGTACTAGTCCTTTTGCCATGTGTTTCATGGGTGCCTTTGAAAAACGTGCCTCACCCTCTATAAAGAAAATAATGTTACATTCCAGTATAATTTTACATTTTTGCATAAGTAATAAAATGAGTTTCAATTTGTATCCCCCTGGTCGAATTGCAACCTTGGCAAGCATATCCCCTTCTAAACCATTGAACCGGATTTAAAATAACTTTTCTATACTGTGATAGCAGATTTCTGATAGCAGATTTCTAGGGCTCAATAACTATTTTCAAGTACCACTTTCCCAGTTTCTTGTGTGTGTATGTCTAATGACTAGATTGTAAACATATTTAAAAGATAGACAATCTTTTTGTGCCTGAAAACTAGCGTACTTTTAAACATTTAGTAAATGGTTAGTATATATATTTTTAAATTTGAAACTTTACTACATGTACGAGAGTACAGATCTTAAAAGTTCTGTGTTAAAAGCTTGGTTCCCATAATGGTACCTGTGGGAAGTTATAAAACCTTTCAGAAATGGGTGTAGTGGTAGATTCTTGGTCAGTGCACAGGTGCCTGTGAGACCTCTGTGGAACCCCAGTCCCTTGTTCCCTCTCTTTCCTGTTCCGGAGGTGAGCTGTTTGCTCCATAAGAAAACATGTCATGACGAGTGTCACTATTTGCCCAAAGCAATAGGGCAAACTGATCACAGGATAAAACCTTGACAGTGGGAGCCAAAGTGGATCTTCTCTCTTTATAAGCTGAGTATCTCAGGTATGTGTTAGGCTCATAGGAAGACCACTCACAAGATACAAAAACTTACTTTTCCAGAAACGCCACATTGGGGCCATGGCTAAAGCTAGAAATTATGTTCATCGTCGATATGTATACCAGAAAATCAATCTCATTCTCACTGTCTTATGTAGCTTTATCATACTTTTTTTAACCTCCATTTCCATTTTTATCACAGTAACAGAGTTACTCTCATCTATCTTTGGTACTTTTATCTATGTTTTCAAGTGTTTGCAGTTTTCTTTTAAACTTGCGTTGTCTCCTCATGTGTACTTTTGTCCCTCTGCTGGCCCCATCATTTATACCTACCATGCCCACCTAGTTATCTTTGTTATTAACACCAACAATGTGGTTTACTATTGCAAAATCACCCTCCTCAGTGTAATGAATGTTGTTAACCCCTTGAGCTTTTTGTTTCCCCCTTGCTAGTTTAAGTCCCTGGATAAATTCAATCATTTCTTATGTTAACTCATATTCCTGAATTTGTTATCATCAACAAAACAATGAAACTGATATTCATGTGGTCTCATCCTCAAAGGGAAATGCATAGCTGTCTGGAAGTACCTGGCTTGGTCATGGATTTCTAAAAATCAGGTACCACAAAAGAGTCTGTGGTGATAGGCTGGAGGGAAATGGACAAATATTCCAAATTTGATTAAAAACCAAGTCTCAAATTGTAGTTAAAAGATACTAATATTATTTTTAAAACATTAATACTACTTGATCTGTTTTAGAGATTAGAAAATATATATTGTGGTATTTTAAAAAATTCTATAGTATGAATGTCAATTAGCATAAGATAAATGATATGGAAGAAAGGAGATAATAAAAATAGATTTTATGAGGCATAGAATTGTATTATTTTACAATTAAAGCATTCCTTAACTGCATTTAGCAAATTTAGCTCTTTATGATAATCTCTGTGAAACCTGTATAAAGTACCATGGCCAAGACTCCATTTTTGTATTTATGAATCTTTAGGTCTGCAAGGTGAATTAAGAATATCTATTTTTCATAAGAACAGTGAATCTCTAAGAAGCATTTACAGGTCTGAGAGTACTTATAGAAAGCAAAATTCAAGCCACTTTATTTCTCAATATATGTGGTTCTATCTCCTTTCCTTCTTTGTGCTGATAATCAGTCATTTTAGGAGGAATCCGAAAGCTAACAGCACTTTCCTATTCATTCTGGAAACCATCTCTCGGAGATTGAAAAAGCGGTCCCCGTGGGCCACATTCCCCTCAGTCAGAGATGTTTTGCATTGTCTTGCTGTCAATCATTCTTCCCATAGTAGTCGCCTATCAATTTCACCTCTCCTGTCAAGCGATTTTTATGGCCTTTATGATTTATGTGGCACAAACCTCTTTCCAGAATAAGGCATCAGTTTTGAACACTGTTTACAGGACGAGGATCCATCTCAATGCCATGCTAGCAATGATTAACCTGAGTGCTATTGAGAAGCAGTTTGAACAGCTTGAGATTCAGTAGCAATTCTCACCATACAATCATCAGACAAACTCAGCATGTTGCATTTCTTTTGCCAAAGGGGTGAACAAATAAACATCTCAAAGTTCATTCAAGAGAATTTGGGTTATAATTTCAAAGCTATTAACTTTTGCTCTACTCTATTCAGGTACTGCTGACAAATTCAAATGTTATACATTTAGGTTATAAAATGTGCTATTTTAATTGAAATATACCTTGTGTAAAGACTTTCATAATTAAAATAATTAACATATTATTGCTTCACATTAACATCTTTTAGTTTTCTGGGTGAGACCACATAAGATTTACTAATAGTAAACTTCAGACATACAATATATTATTAACCATAGTCATCATCAGGCTGTACCTTAGCTTTGTAGCTTCTATTCATTTTAAAATTGAAAATTTGTCACTTTTGACTGTAATTTCCACATTTGCACTACCTCCTGCTCACTGGAAACCACTACTCTACTTTCTGTTTCTTTAAACTTGATTTATTTAGACTTCACATATGAGTGATTTCAAGTAAACACTATTAAATATTATTTTACCAATGATGACATGGAATTGGGAGGTTTCAGTGCATAAGGAGGAACTTAATAATGGCATAATGTGGTTTTTTTAATAATTAAAATCTGTCTTGTTGTTAGACTTTACAAAAAATAGGCAGTCACATTCCAAATAACATTTTAAATATGAAGTGTTAAATACATTTAATCTGATTAGGACAATTTAGTTGTTAATGATTTATGATGAACTCATGATTAGGCCCAA
The DNA here is from genome assembly GCA_004027595.1 of Dinomys branickii. Classification (NCBI taxonomy): domain Eukaryota; kingdom Metazoa; phylum Chordata; class Mammalia; order Rodentia; family Dinomyidae; genus Dinomys; species Dinomys branickii. The sequence continues at coordinate 33,440 of PVLD010016509.1, read as the reverse complement.
AAGCAAATTTCTAAGCATAAATTAACTTTATATTTTTCTCATCAAAAACAGAATTTTTTGATAGCTCTTGCTTCAATAATATACATATTCACCCTATATGCTTTCCTGCAATTAATGAAATAAATAACAGAAGGAAATGATTGTGGTTTTCTGCCTTAATATACCTAAGGTAAAAAAAATGCACATTGCAGTTGTATAATTTTCAAGATGAGGTATTTAAGAATCATCCTGATTTCTTTCAACCTCTCTCCACATGCAAAATTTTACTTCATTCTTTTGTAAATCCTCTCAGGGCATAGTCACCTAATCTTGCAATGAGAATCATTTTAATCAAGCCAAAAAATCCTAAAACATAAGTAGTACCAATTAGCTATATTTATGTAGCGATCATCTTTCTTCTTTGTAGAGTTGCTCTAACACATTTTTAAATACACATGACAGTTTTTATTTCCACACCTCACAAGGCCTGCCTTCTGGTTTTGTGAAGGGCTGGGCAGCTGATAATCTAAGCAATGTACTTGAATTAAGACATAGCAGTTAAACAAATCTATGGTCATGTGATCCAGGGTCAAAGGTAAAGGAATATCAACCTTTGTGTCCAGGCCTCAAGAACATTAGAAATCATGGAGCCACATTGTTCACAGTCATTCTCATTAACAACATCTGCCTTTTTCTAGTCTCTATATTCAGAAAGATTCTGAAAGTCAATTATGCTACTCATGCTGCTGAGTCTGCTTTCCACATCTCTTTCCAATTCCTCCCTCAGATGCATTGCTGTGCTCTTCGCTATGCTGGAGCAGGAAGCAGCTTGTCATTTGTGCTGGTCATTTCAATACCATAATCTGGTTGAGTTCCCCTCATTAATACTTTTCTATCTTTCCAAATGTCTTGGTTACTTGTCTCTGGTTGCTGAGACAAAATACCCAAAGTCCCACATGAAGGAAGGAAAGGTTTATTTAGCTTACAGTTTGTGGAGGTTTCAGTCCATACTTGGCTGGCTCAGAGGCAGAGTGGCACATGGCAGAGGGCAAATGTTCATGACAGCAGAGCACAGCAAAAACAACCAGCAAAAATGGAGGAATGGCAGCAAGCAGCTTTTTTCTACCTCCCTTACGTTGTAAATAGGCTAGCCCCACCTGGGGGGTGTGTAGCATTCACATAATCTCCATGCCACCCTCTTCCACAGGCTCAGGATGCATACAAAGTAAGCACCCTGGCTTCCTGCTCAATCACTCAAGCAAATCTTTAGATTCCCCAAGTTGACACAATGTATCAACCATAATACCAAAGCTTTCACCTTTAAACTCCAGAGGACCAGAGGAGGTCAGAACCACAGAGAAAAGAGGAAGACTGAAATATACGTTGATAATTCTTTACTCTTTCCTCAAATTGTGCATGATAGAAATGATCTAATCATTTAAATTTGCAATATGAAACATAGACATTTTAAAAGCATGGAAGAGCTGCTGGTAAACTTCTGAATTTTGATAAAGATTAAAATATATGAATGAGAAAAGAAGTAAAATCATGGTCATTTATATTTTATATTAAGAGATTTGTGTTTCCCAAGTAACTCATTTCATATGTATATACATATGTGAACATGCACATGTATATATAATTCCCTTTATTCATCATGCACAAAACTCAACAACTGCCTCTGATTTAAAGAACATCTGATAGTAACTTTGTATTTCAATATTAATTCAATCACCAAGTGTCCTCCTTGATCAAACTGAGTATTTTGAAATACATAATTAAGGACGAAATTCAGTAAATGCCTGACAGGGAAGAAAAGAAAAGAGAGAGAAAGTGGGAGAAGAGGGAAGGGAAGAAGGGAAGAAGGGAAAGGAGAGAGAGAGAATTTCCTAGGAGCTGCTGGATTCAACTTTATATCCCCACTAAGCATGCTGATACATAAAGAAATACCACTGACTTAAACTTTTTAAATTAATTTTATCAGTACATTTTAAGTGTGCATAATGATCACACTCATCACAGGGAATTTGGGCCTGTACTTGATACATCTTGATTTTTCTTTCTCTCCTATTCCCATATTCCTGCTCCCAGCAAGCCCTGCTCCCCTCCTTACTTACAAAAGCTTTGCTTCCACTTCTTCTTTCATTCCCCATCCATCCTTTCTCCCTCCCCTTCTCTAGTTGCTCTTCCCATTTGGACATTTTCTTCCTATTTCATAACATCTATTATATATTTTGGTCCAGAGAAAGAATGTAGTATTTACACATGTGTGCTGGATTTATTTCACTGATGTGCATGATCTCAAAATACATTTACTGGGCTGGGGATATAGCTCAGTGGAATAAGCGCTTGCCTAGCAAGCGCAGGGTCCTGAGTTCGATCCCCAGTACCGCAAAAAAAAAAAAAAAAAAAAAAGAAATTAAAAAAAAATACATTTACCTAGAAATCTCTCAAGTGTATCCTTCTTTATTGCAGAATGGGACTCTACTACATAAAATACACACATCTTCTTTATCTGTTCACCATTCGATGGACATTTGTTCTATTTCCAAGATTCAGCTCCTGCAAACTGGGCAGCTATAAACATAAGTGTGCGGACACCGCTTCACACGGATTGGCTGAAAGTACAGTAACGCTAGACACACTAAGCCCATGATCACTTTTTAGAATTTTCATATTTTCCTTCAACTCTCCACAATAAATGAATGAATGAATCAAGATAAATGTGAAGATCTAATTCTGTTCATATATTTAGCAAGCCTCCGGGCTAGAAATTGTACTTTTAGCAGTGAAATTGAAGCTAATATTTAGTAAGAAGGAATTGATTTGACAGGAAAAGCAATTTAAAAAATATGGACAATAATGAATTTTAAACACGACACGAATTCAATTTTAAATTTTCATTTCTTTACTGATAGCCTTCACTATATACCTCAAGAGCTATTAGTCCCAGTTACCAAGAACACCCAAGTACCAGGACATACCCTCTATAGAGTTTTAAGCCATATGATTTTATTGCTTACCCCTGGCATGGCCCTCAGGGACACGTCTGTCACTCCATTAGCTGAGCCTCGGTATGTTTAATTAACCACTTTCCCTTAAAGTGATCTTCAGAGACTGCAAGAAGGAGCACTGAGGCCTAAGTCACTGCTACTCGTCTATTCTATAGGTGTCACCACTTTCATTTTATACAAACTTTTCGATAGCCACACACTCTGGGAAAAACTAATTAAAGTCACTGAGGGAAACATGATCAGCCAGATGAGCCAGAAAATAAATCTATGGGGAAAATCACTTAGTAGTTGCTGCATTTTTATAATCAAATGCTCTTCTTAGATGCTGAAAGAATGTATTTCACTAGATGTTATTAAGCAGAGGTAGTGTGATTTTGTCCTGCTTGATTTTCATGTATGGTAACATCATTAAATGTTTAATAACTATTTTAAGTAAAATTCACATATATTAAATAGGAAACATTCTAACTTTAAGGCTGTCTTCCAGATAGTTGAATACACATAGAAAAAGAGCATGTATATTTGCTAAACTGAGTTGCTATAAATCACCCCAAAGTGACTATTGGAATTAAGTTTAGGCTAGCGAGATCCACAGGAGAGAAAAGTGTGGCCAGACAGATACCTATGTAGAGGCTTAAGGATACAAAAATTGAATTGTGTGTATAAAAGCAACATGACTTTCCTTCAGCATAGTTAATCATAATTTGGGAAGCTTCCTCAAAACAACTTTATGGAAAGCAAAATACATAATATAAGAAGCTGGAAATTCAAATGTGTGATTCTTTTTAATAATGAAGTTCAAAACATACCTTGTATACTTGGCAATCTGGAATTACGTTTTTCCTGATTTTTAGGAAAGAATATAATGGTAGGTGACTTTTAAATGAATAGCCCATCATTTAAATAAACTATACAGATATAATATTTTATTACACACATGCACAAGCATGCACAAACAACTACATGTTCAGAATTATGGAATACTGGTACCAGTTCTTACTGGAAGAAATCTCAAAATCATCAGCATGATCCAATTGCCTTTATTGTCTATAACTTTACTTTTAAATCCCACATATTCAGTTTCTAAAATTTATTTGTTGATTTTTCAATATAACCATATTCAAAATTTCCTCTGCTGGTCTCTGCTTTATTCTGCTTTTTATCTTCGACTATTTCAAGCTTTTATTTTAGATTTTCATGATGGTTTCTTTTTAAATATCACTTGTTTTGCAAATTCTCCAATGTGAATCACTTTCTTGGTAGTAACATTCCCCTGTGATTTGTAATTTCTGTGTGTGCATCTTCAGAATACCTGGTCCTGAACTTTTCCACGTACATTAAGCCATGAGTGGTCAAGGCAATCCTGTGACATTTTTTGGTGTTTGTTTCTGCCATTACTTTATGGATTTCACAGATTCAGGTGTCAGCTTGCTGTCAGTCTCAAGGCTGAGATTATGGCATCCCATGAGTTTTAGAAATTCAACTTTTACCCCAGCAAGATGTATGTTATCCTTACCAAATTTTCACTTAGATTGTTTAATATCACTGCTATGCTTTGGTATTAGAGACTTTACCACATTAAGACTATAGGTTTTCATAACTCCTTTTTTGCCCAAGAGAGTTGCAGGATGGACCGTAAATTATATAGTCATTTACACACACAGGGATGATGAGCTTTAATTTCCATATTGCATTGTTTCTGAAACCTTAGCGTTTCAATGAGGGGAATCAAATGTATCACCCATGGTATTAAATCCAGATTGCCGTGTTCTACTGCAGTTGTTATTCAGAGAGGGAACAAGAACTCGTGGTTCACAAATTATCAAGTAACTTTAATGATACATACACAGCCGTTGCTTTTATATAGGTTTACAATTTCTTTATCTAAAGCAATCTGATGTCCCTCTTCCTTCTTCTCCTTCTTGCCAGTGCAGTCTTCTCTTCTCCATCTTCTTCCTCATCCTTCTCTTCTCCTTTGAGACTGTAACTATCAGTTTAGTTTTTCCTTGTAAAATTGCTCTCTGCCTTATTTCAAACTTATAAACTATTTCACCTGGAGTCAAGGTGCAGAGAAATGATTTAATCGTAGACCTCATTTCACAGAACGTTGCTATGAACGTCGTATCCATCAGCTTTCCTGTTGCTCAGACACAGTACTCGACACACAAATTAAAGAAGGAGACGCTTGTTTTCGCCTCCCCGCTTCGGAAGGCTCAGTCACTGGCTCCCAGGCGAAAACCTCACTGCAGGGTTGGAGTGAACAGTGTTCACTTCCTGTTGGTTAAGAATCAGAGCACAGGGGAAGCACACTAAAGAGATTGCTAGGGAGCCCCAAGCAGGCTGCCAGTGACCCCCTTCCGCCCAGAGGCTACTTACCAGCAACACATTCCGCTGCGAATATCACTGGATCAATCCACTGATAAATACATAGCGCCCTAATGGTAGTGTCACCGGTCTGAGTGTCCCAATCCAATCACTGTGGTTAATTAAGATTAATGACCACAAATGGTTATTCAGTCTTTCTTTTCTTATTCCCCTTCATCTTTCTACTTCAATTTTGTCCACAAAATAGGAACCTCTATATGTCTTTAACCCATAGACTTTATTTTTTTTTATTGCATTAGTGCCTGTTTTCAGTACATGAAGTTACATTCCTAGGGAGCAGGTAAGTGTACATAACACATCTTGATGCTTTTGCATCCCCTTACCCTCCCCCCTCACCTCCCTGCTTCTGTCTCTAAATCCCCTTTCAGCATTTTTACTAAGATTGTCATTATTATTATCATTAATGCTAGATTATGTTTATTTTCATTTATTTATTTTGGTACCGGGAGTTGAACTCATGACCTTGTACTTGCTGGGCACGTACTTTGCCACTGAGCTATTTCCCTGGTCCAAGATTAAGTGTATGACATGACTTTTTACTTCGTTGTGAGGATCTGCACTTATACATGACACATCTTTAATCTTTATCCTTCCCTTTCCTCTCCTCACCTTTCCTTTCCCTCTTTCTATCTGATCATTAGAATTGAGGTATATCTATTGTACTGTTTTAGATATCTGCAAATCTTGGGGGCTGGGGATATAGCTTAGTGACATAAGCACCTGCCTGGCAAGCGCAAGGTCCTGAGTTCAATCCCCAGTACCACACACACACACACAAAAGATATCTGCAAATATTGACATGCAGTTTTTTTTTATTGTGCTGAAGTTTCCAATGGATTCCTATTTAAAATTACATCTTTATCCCAAGTTATACTTAAGAACATGCAATTCAGTCACAGACATACTGGTGGCAATTTATTTCCAGTTCCATTGAGTTGTTTTAATTAATAGAGCTTCTTCCTACAGCTGTTATACTTTTACATGCAGATGTAATAGGAGTACAGTTTTCCATATGCCCTTCATGCTCTTAAGACACACACACACACACACACACACTGATGTACATGGATTTTTCCTGTTATTAACATCTTTCATTACTAGAGTACATTTGTTTCACATGAGTCAATATTTACACATTCTTGTTAACTAAATCCTTGGCTTACATGAGAGGTCATTATTTCTATTATATATAGTTCGCATGGATTTTGACCCATACACAAACACATATATCTACATTACAGTATCATGTAGCATAGTTTCACTGGCTTCAAAACTGACCATTTTCCCTATCATCCCTCCCTACTTCCATTAGGTTTTATTATGTGCACCTAGTCTAATAGCACCACATTTGTTCACAAGGATATTATGTCCTCAATAAAGAAGAATTTGAAATTTTATGGTAATATTTCATTCATCTACATGTTTGCTTAGGTATTATTTGCTCTATAAAATTTCTGAGGTAAATTTTAAAATAATGAACACAATTCATAGTTCACAGTTCTACAATTTTTTTTTCTAAGTTGTTTGGTATGCATATGTTTATAAATATTTAGCCAATTTAATCTTCAGTCACACTTTAGTTTTCTTGGTGTCAGTCATTGTTTTAGGGATTGACACATGGCAATGGAATAACCTATAAAATTTTTATCTGTGAGTGCAAGATGGACCAATAAGAAAATAAACAAATGAGTATAACTTAGAGATAGTAATAAGTCGTACAGGAAAAATATGTCAAGTAGTAGAGAAAGTTGCAAGGACTATGAGTAAGATCTCTCTATTCCGATGTCATTAAAAATAAGACAAGATGGACCACGTAGTTACTTAAACTAAGATCACTGGGATAGTTCATTAGGATACTGGATCACTGGGATACTCTGTACGAGGTCTTGAATCAGTACTGTATCTCAAAGTCTGTACAAATATATTTTAAGTTGTTTCCTCTATCAGTTACAATGATTCTTTATTTTTCATGATGTTATTTACTTTGAATTCTGTATTGTTTACATTAAAACTCTTGTTTACATTTGGCAATTTCTACTTAATTTCCCAATATTAATTTCCCCCCTCCTTTTTATTAACAAATACCAAAAATTTTAACACAATCTTGTGTCTGGATGTCAATATTTACTGTAGCATCTAGAGAAAAGACCGCTAAGTATTTCAGCCTCTGGATATACAACTCTTAACGTATCTGACAGAATCTTTTAGATATGACACAGTTAGCACCACTCGATAGAAAGTGTCCTGGACTTTTTGGGTGGGCCTTACATCTATCTTATATTCCTTTATGAGAATTTCCTGAGAGAGAATTGACCTCCTGAGGATAGAGAAGATGGAAAGACAGATGCAGGACAGGGCAATGATACTACCATCGGCCAAGGAATGTTGGCACACACCGGAGCCTGGAAGGATGAAGGAATGGGATTCTCCCAAGGATGCAAGGGAGCGTGACCCTGCTCTCACCTTGATTTTGGAAGCCTAGCCCAACAACTGTGAAAATATGCATTTCTGTCCTTTCAAACTTTTTGGTCTTTATTAATGTACAATTTGTGACAAAAAGAACCAAATATACTAATTTTCCTGAACATGCTTACTATTAAAAGTGGGTGGAGAAAATAGACATAGAGCCTGAAGAGAAGAAAAAAGGAATCTGCTGGTGGTTTTGGACAAGGCGTTACGTGCATCTTCCTGCTGGAGATGATATTTTTCCCTCTGTTGCTTTCTCTCTCTTTCACATGTATGTTGCCAGGTGTGAAAGGCATGCCTCCCTGGAATCTTCACAAGCTTTACTTCCTGAACTGACCCCGTCTACTTTCCCAAGAGTGCATAGAAGAGGGACAGATGCTGTGCTCCCGATAATCAGCCTACACTTGTTTTCACGCGCTCCTCCTGCTAGCAGGGCTTGGCACTGCTTTGATATTACCCCACTGACTGCAGCTCTTGGCTGCAGCTGTTGTTTTTCTGCCCTCAGTGGTAGAAGGGCAGAGAGGAAATGGTGAAAAATCAGCAGAAGAAATACTTCTTCCCAGATTGCCTGCCTACCTTCTAAAGCATGAAAGCTTACTCTGTCTGCCCTGAGCTGCAGCTTGCCTTCTGTATAGGTCACACCTGCCCTGCTATCCTCAGGGGTTTCTCACTCTTATTGGCTGTAATTACTCAACTCCCTACAAATCGCATTTCTTCTCCGGCATCTCTAGATGTAAGCTGGGAGAGACAACCAGCATACTGTATTGTCATTCTGTCATGAGCCAAAATCTCACATATTTATTTAAATTTCTTCTTTCCAGCAGCTGTTACATTTTTCTGTGTATTTACGAGCAGAAATGAGCTTTACCACAACTCTTCAGTTCTCCTTTTGAGGTTGCATTTTATTACTTCATGCTTGATAATTTCATTCTCATAAGCCTGTTGTTTTATGTTATTTACTATTTTTTTACAGGTGAGGTTCTCAAAAGGTTAAGTTGTTTTTAAGCTTGGCATAAGTAGAAGTCTTCTGAGCAAGGTGGAATCACTGTCTGTCATATAGGAAGGTGCTGCAGACACTAGAGTGGGCGAACATTTACACAGGCATTTTTAACTCAAAGCCACTCACAAAGTCAACGTTAGGCGTAGAATTCACATTCACAATGGCAAACAGAAAAGACAATAAGCAATTAAATAAATGGCTGTACTGGTCAAAGCAATTTGAAAACTGCGGAGGATAAAGTGTACTTTTCCTACGTGAGGTCTCTTTAAGTGATTTAATTGCTTTTTATGAAACTTCATCTGTTTGCATAGACATAAAACAGTTTATCATTTGGTCTGTCTTTGTCCACCTTATCTGAAATGTCTGCTTCTCAGTAGCTGCACCTGAATTTGAAAACCTTACTTTGCAAAGTTAGAACATTGAACTAAATGTACATGTGTGTGCGTGTGTGTGAACATGTGTTTGTGTGTGTGGTATATTCTTAGACTACCAGACAATCTCTAAGAGGTAAGTTATTCTTAAATTTTTTAATTTAAAGATAAAAAACAAAAACATTATCAGACAAAGACTTTTATGAAATAACACAGAAACAATGCAAGCAATACAGAATTGCAGAGAAGGTAACAGGAAATTAACAGTGGTGGTTGTATTACATACTGATATCTTCAAATTGGTTACTCAGTATTGATGACTGCTGAGGGCATACATTTATTTTTTAGATATGTAACAGGGAATAATGATTTCTAAGTTGAAGAGAGGAAAGATAGAAGCTAAGGATGCAATCACTAGCCTGAAATTGAGATTCACGTAGTTAGTTTAAAGCCCGTCTGAAGAGAGCTTTGATTAGCTCCTGTACTGTAGAAGAATTTCTGTGCTTGGGTGGGTATCATGTAAGAGTTCACAGTAGGACAGACTTCAGTGATCTTATAGTTGGAGCAAAACATTCTTCAATATACTACATCTGTTCATCATCTACATTGTTGAATTTGTAAGTGTGTGTTCCAAAAAAATACAATTGTAGCTTTTCTTAGCACACCAAAGGAAAAAAAACAGAACATTTTTTCTCTAAACTTGTAGACATGGAAACGGAGAAAAATTTAAGCTGTTATATTACTGAACATCATAGTGCCTAAAAAAAATGGTCATGGAATCAGAAAGACTTGGATGTGAATTTTTTCTCACTTATGAACCTTGTAACCTTGAGCAAGTTACCAAAATATTAAAATGAGCATTCTCCTATATAAAATGAGTATTAGGATATCTTTCTCATTAGCTAGTTTCATAATCCTCTTGCACTGTGCAGAGTTACCTAAAATAAATAGAGCCAACAATTTATGTCCTACTCATACGTATAACTGTAACTATATATCTGTAGTAGATATTTATTTTAAGATGTTTGCATTTATCTTAAGGAATTTGCAAGTGTAAGAACTGACCAAGTTTAAAATGTATAGGTCAGGTTATCAAGCTGCAGACTAAGAGTTGACATTTTAGTGTAGAGTGTAAATTTTGCAGGGCCTCACGCAGGGTTCCCATGTTGCTCTCCTGAGGAACATCTCTGCTTAGAAGAGCGAGAGGATCTGTTCCATCCCTCTTGCCAGATTCAGGTGGCTTGCTGTGGTCTTTGGTGGCCCTTATCCATGACTGAGATTCTAGTTTTCTCTTCTCTTAAGGACACCTCTCATGGAGATAAAGTAGTTTTTAAATGACTTCTTTTAGCTAGTTATAATCACAGCAACCTTTCTGCTAAAAGAAAGTCATACTCTGAGTTACTAGGGGTCAGGGATTCAACATATGCATTTTGGGTTTCCACAACACAGTGTCCTACAACAGTAAGTACTCAACAAATGAGAGTTATTATTTTCAAACATGAGCAGATACTTCAGAAAGATTGTACTTAGATTTCTTCAGGAAAAGAACATAAGTGTGTGTAAGACTTTGAGCTAATTCAAGAAGAGGGTTATTTGTCTTCTCCGATGATAATAATAAACAAAAAGACAGGTGCAGAGCTTGCTGAAAGTGTTCCTACTTTCTTCTAGAGAACAATTCGGTTTTAAAATTGCTCCAGGAACACAGCCGGGAAGATACCGATTGAAGTGGGCATGAAAAGAAGGTCTAGGGTTTTCCATGAGGAAAGGTATCAGAAAGCAGGGAAGGAAAACCACAGTTAGTTTTGAGTAAACTCTACTATTTTGAAGGAATTCTAGTATTCTGCTACTAACGAAATATGTGATTTCCAGAAGAGATTATATCTTTTCCCCGTGCACACGCAAACATAGCAACAAAATGTCATCTGACCAAATTCAATGACCTTAAGTATTGTTGAAACTATACTTTTCCTTTAGATGTTCTTTTACTTTAATTTTATTTTCAAGACAAAAGAACCCAAAACAATCCAGAAACAATACAGAAAATACCAAGTTATAGAGAAGACAGTAAGGAATTGACACTGGATGCTGTGTAACATAGTTATCTTCGCATTTGTTATAACAAAATCAATAAAGAATATACAAAGTATGGAGGAGACAGTAGGGAACCATCACTGGGTGCTGTATTACATAGTGTTGTCTTTGTATTTGTTAACACAAAAACAATAAAGGAAATACCAGATTACAGAGAAAAGAGTAGGCGGTTACCACTGGACGTTGTATTACATAATGTTACCTTTGTCTTTATTACTCAGTTATATAGATGATTGCTCGTTCAATTAATCAATTTTTTCTACTTCACCACCGTTGTTCTACCACCCTGTGAATGGTCTTCCTACTGGTAATAACTGCACTTTTGGTTTATTTACTCTCTCATGCTTGTACTTTGGGCAGAGACTTGGCTGCTTCTAAATAAGCTGTATATTATGTGGGTGTACACAAATTACTATGGCAGGAAGTGGAGACGCACCCTTTGGCAATCCCTCACAACTGTAGAGTGTCCAGTTGGGTAGGTGGAGTTACACAGTGAACCGCCACACTCTGTCAGCGCGACCACGTCTATAGGCTCAGGCGAGTCTTCAGGGCCTTCCTGGGGGCCAGGCAAAGCGTCTGGCACACCCCAGTGGTCAGGCAGAGTGCTTGGCATGCCCCAGGGGCCAACCTGGCATGCCCCAGGGGCTTGGTGGAGAGCCTGGCACACCCTGGGGGCCGAGTGGAGCTCTGGGGGTGGAGCAGAGCGCCTGGCACACCCTGGGGGCTGGGCAAAGCACCTGGCACGCCTCAGGGGCCGAGTGGAGCCCCAGGCATGCCCCGGGGGCTGGGCAGAGTGCCTGGCATAGCCCGGGGCTGAGTGGAGCTCTGGGGGTGGGGCGGAGCGCCTGGCCTTTAGATGTTCCTGTATAGATTTAGGTACCAGTCCACTCAATCCCAAAGTGCAAGAAGAAAGAAGAACAATGCATGAGTTTGTTCCCCCGTTTTACTTGGAGGTCCCATGCTTTGGCCAATTCTGCACTGATAGCTCAGCTTTTCCTTCACCTTTAAGAACAAATTTAATTCCAGCCCTTGTTACCATGTGAATACATATACTGAGAGTAATGTCATTGATGGACATCTCTTCTTCAGTATATCCTCACTTCCAATTCATTTTTCACTGTTCCTAGCTTATTCTCAAAGCTTCACTTTGATTTTGCCTTTTGTCTTCACATAACAGGACAAAATAACTTTGTATTGCTCATTAATCTCTACCCCTTAACCTGCTATTTCTTATCTGGGACAGAGTAACTGCTAAGCAGCTACAAGTCCTCTTCCTCCTCATCACTCCAGCTGCAGTGTGATATTATAGTTCCTTTGTCAAGACAGAACTCTTTCTCTTTCTCCACCTAGAGATTGGTCCTGTCACATAGAATGCTCTGAAATTGACATTTCGTCAATTCAAATCCAGGCTTCAAGAGAAATTTCATGCTCCTGTTCTCTCTGTACACTGACATTGCCATAGGAATAAACATGCGAAATGATGAGGACCTCTTGCCCAGGTCAGCTCAAGTTTCTCAACAGACAGCTGAGGCCTCTAGAAAAATGACAGAGACTATTCTGGACCATCCGGCCCCAAAAACCAGAAACATGCATGACCTCCGCCCCATCAGCCAAGGTCAGCCAAGCCCAGCCCTGATCAGACAAGCTACTCAGGTCAGTGGGAAAATAGCTTTGTACAATAATATAAGCTATGGGTTAGACCCTTAAGTTTTGGGGTGATTTTTTATGCACTGATAGTTAAATGATGTAAAACCTATCACCACCTAGAGTTAGTGAAAATCCTTATTAATACTCTCTAGCAACAGAAAAGCTTTGCCTATCTCAGGGACACTTGCTGAAATTCTATTCCTCAAGCCTGATTGACAAATTGGCATTAGGTCAACAGCACTGCTTTCTACTGCTAGAATTCCTGTTAGATCCTGATCGATACTGAATTTGGTTTTTCATCAAATCTTACAACAGATTTTTCTCCCTTTCATAATCCCATATAGTGTTACTATGAGCCTTTTCCACCTGTGGTGACCTAAATGAATCTATTTCAAAGAAACGAACATAAAACTATTGTAGACTTATTAGCTAAGTGTAGAGACAAAGTCTTTAAGAACTAAAGATATCAATGCTGGATGTGTAGGAAATGGACATAGCCAAGATAATGGATCCTCCTTTTTCTTAAATATACTTGGAAACACAACCAATGTGGTAGAAAAACATTCAGAACATATGTTGCACAGAACAGAATAGGACTTATTTTGTTACATTCATGAAGGAATTAGTAGTCACAACTTTTTCACTATCCCAACAGCTTTGAATATGATATAAGTTCCCTTAATCTCTCCCTCTGCCAGCCCTCTGGTTTGTATTTAACATATTCTACTTGCAAAATAGACTCATACTCAGCGAATGAACCTGGGAAGCATGGCATATGAAAACAAAGGATGGAGAGAAGAAAGTGAGAGGAAAGGAAAGGAAAGCACCAGTAGAAAAACGGGCATCTACCATAATGCAGGCTGGGACCTGCACATCATTTTAGATGAAACCTTTTCATATCATTGGAAGAGAAGACAATTCACAATTTTGTAATACATTTAAAAAATTTTAAATTCAGTATTATCTTGAACAGTTTCTTGGAATACAGTTTTAATAATGGTTACATTTCCATAAGGTGCTTTTAATTTTTATAATGATTTTACACTTTCAGGATCATTATTTTACATTGAAGTCATTTACAATAAAAACACAGGTATAATTTGGTACATTTGATGTTTTCTAACCATATGTATGACTATTTCCATAAATTTCCTTTCCATATTTTTTTTTAACTCAGAAATAGAAAAACTGAGTTAAAGAATAAGGATGCACATGAGGCTTCTCATATCACCACACTGTCTAACAATAACTCTTCTCCGTTTATGTTGCCATGTTGCCCCCGGCTCTATATGAGGGTGTAAATTACATTGTACCTGCCAGAATTCAACCACTTTAAAGTTCATATATATATATGTGTGTGTGTGTGTATATATATATATATATATATACACACACATACATATATGTATATGGCTGCAGATATAGCTCGGTGACACAAACACCTGCCTGGCAAGCCCAAGGTCCTGAGTTCGATTATATACATATATGTATTAACTAAATGTGTTAGGTTTTAAATGAGGTTAATGTCTATTAATATTTGCAAGCAAATTACCTACATTTGTTAAAAATGCATCTACTTGCTTATTACTCTTTGTTTGCATTAGAGTATTATTTTTGTAAAAATATTATTTGTGATAATTCTGTAGTTTAAAAATAGTGATTCTTTTTCATATTTCCTGAAAATATTGCAATAATATTTTGTTTCTATTTTGTCTGTTTGCATGTTTTATTTCTTTTTCTACAGATATTTTTAGTTTAAATTTGTGCAAATGCAGATGTAGGCAAGCCTTTCTACTCTCTCTAGTCAATATAAACTTTTATTGACAATTTATTAATTTTAAAACTTCCACTTTATTTTATAATCAATCTTTAAATATATTTGAAATACCCTCTGTTACACTGTGATATGGGAAAAATTTTATTTTTTAAAAAATATATTATTTTAAAAATTATTCAATGAAAAACCTTCAATAAAATAGGATATTTATTATATTCTATTTTATGTCATTTAAGGTTCATGAACATGTGCACAAAGACATACAATACAAAATACAGTTTGTGTATATATTTTAGTTGTCTTGCTAACTGCCTATCTATTTTCAAAGCAACACAATGGATAATATAAATAAAATATTATTTATGTGTAGTTTATATCTTATTTTATATGACCAATTCTTTCACATAAGCCATTTTCCAATATTGTGGAGTTTTAAATTACTTGAAACACTACCTGATAAATTTCTATATTTTTATTTTTCTAGATAACTTTTTCCTTTTCTGTTTATTCCAATATGAATAAAAGTTACTGAAATTACCTTGGACTAGATGAGAAAATGGTAGGCTATTTAGTCATATTTTAAAATAAAATTCATTAATTTTTTTTGTTTTGCAATAAATGATTGTGATTTTATTTATATGTTCTGACCCAATTCATCTTATAACTATTTAGTAGCAGTTCGTTTGGAGTCAGCAGCTATAATTTGGCTTTTTCGTGTATAATATGCATTCCTGTTTATTGCTAAAATACAATGACAGTTATTTCATTTCATTTTAAAGTTTTATTTTATTTACTGAACAGGGTATTTTTTTAAAGATTAAGTCCAACATGTCTGAATACCGGTATGTTGGGTATTGGCTGAGGCAAAATGCTATTTTCAAATTGACTGAATTTCCTTCTTCCAACAGATTTAGATCCAGAAGTCAGCATTTTTTTTTGAGATATACTGTACTTTCACTTCTTCTCTAGAGTGACCAATATTACCAAGCCTTAGTATTTATAAAAATATAAAAGAAGCACTAAATCAGGAATGGTGGCCAAGATACTAAATAATCTGTTTAATAATGAACTAGATCTTCATGCCAGGTACAGGGGATCTCTAATTATGATTATGATTATCTATGCGTACTTCCTGTTCCTTTCCTTGTTTTAGAGGGAAGAGTTCTCTGCAGGAGTTTGAATTGTTAGAATCTACAATCCAGGGAAAGAGACTTTTTAGTAAGGAAATGCCCTTTCTGGTTGGATCCAAGGACAAAGGGAAATCTAGTGGCAGCGTCCAGAAGATGGACTCTAGAACTGGGAACTGATTATCTGGCATTAAGTTTTTATTTTATGCATTGCATTTATTTACATTGTTCTCAAGCATTTTACAAAGCTTGTTAAACAATGTAGCATTACTTTAGCTGTAGTTTGGAGAATTAAGAGAATAACTGGAAGCATAATGGAACAGGAAAAACTACAGAAGTTGAAATGGCTATGAACTGATGAGACAGTTATCAACAGCTCGAATGGATAAGTTGTAAGTTTGAAGAAAATTAATCCCATAGCATAGATAACAACAGTCACCTGAAGGGTTTTTGGGACCTTTGGACTGTGAAGTAGCTTCTCTTCAATAACGGTAATGGTTTCTGTGATGCATTATTTAGATGTTAAAGCAAAGGCATAGTTACACATACTTTCCACAGATACATGTTGTCCACTCAGAAAATTAGGAATATCACCACAGTTTTCATCACATAGCTGCCTCCTTATAAATCTGTCATCTTAAATTGATCTCCAAATCTTCTAGATATTTGACACTTTAAATTTATAATTTAATATCTTGCTTTTAAGAATCTTACATTTCATAGTTATTTCATGTATTCATGCATTGAACAGAACATCTAGAATCATATAAAGTGATAATGTAAATAACATAATCATTTCTTATATCTTTAATAAATACTTCTTAGGAATTACCATTAAATTTCATATTGGATTTTCATGTAAAGAACACATTTTGTAGTTTTTAGGGGATATTCCCACAGGTCTGCTTTTAAAAATCAGTTAAGGGCCAGGGATATATATCAGTGGCACAAGCACCTACCTGACAAGCACAAAGTCCTGAGCTCAATTCTTGGTATGAAAAAAACTCAGTTAATATTAAAGGATTATGTAGAAAGTTATTAAATGACATTCAAGAGCACTTGACACTATCTTTCTTATTTTCCCTATTTATCAGTGTTAATGGATTTATAATTAATAAGCTATCGTTGAATTTACTCGACAAGCTTTGCGATTACAGATAGATGATAGATAGACAGACAGATAGATAGTTAGATACACACACACTAGTTTCAAGTAATTGAGACTTAATAGTAAGAAGAGAAATTGACTGACAGTGAATTTCAAAGCTGAGGATATCTCATACTGAACTGAAGAGTTCAAATATCAAGCAGGCATTATTTCAAACTCCATTAGTAAATTTCAATGCTTTATGTCATAGACTGAGATATATACAGGGTTTTTTCACAAGAAGAGTAAAAGGTAGTCGTTGAAAACTCCAGCACCGAAAGTTTAAACTCGGTGTTCATAAAGAAGCGGTACGTCACTAATTGCATCCAATTTTAGAAAAGGCTATGGCTAGCCCTAGTTTGTGTGATTGTTATCTTGATTTGCAGTATCCAGGAAGGATGTGATAATCTGATAAACCACATTTTGGTCATTTGTCTACTCCTGTGATCAAACAGTAGGGCATGCTGATTGACAGCTTCAAAATGGTCCTCTTAGGCCGAGAGTGGTGGCACACACCTGTAATCCTAGCCCTGGCAGAGGTTGAGGCAGGAGGATGATCACTGCAAGTTCGAGCCCCACCTGGGCTACAAAATGAGCTCAAGGCCAGCCTGACAAACAAAAATGGCCATCTCACAAAAATAGTTCCACTAAAATGAAATTAAGGTGCTATTAACAGTGGTAATCATAAGGTCTTTAGGACAGGAAAAAGGCAAAAAAATCCTTAAAGTGTAAGGATCTATATCTATATCTATATCTATATCACAGCTATACCTATCTATATCATCTGAATATCTATATTTATATATATATGATATAATGCTGAATTCAGTCTATTTAGAATGTACTTTTATATTGATTAGTGCTTTAAGTTCTGATATTTTCTGTTCTATCTCGATCAAATTTTGTATATAGGTGGACACAGCTAGAGAAACCCCTGTGGACCAGCCCACATTTTCTTTATTCTCGGTGAAACGCTGTAATGTAATATCTATGCTCTAAGACATGAGAGCTCACCTGAAGAACCCGCTGGATTCCTGGTTTTGTAAAAGTAATTTTGAAGTTATTAGTACCTGTTATGGTTGATACATTGTGTCAACTTGGGGAGTCCAGAGGTTTGGCTGAGTGATTCAGCAGGAAGCCAGGGTGCTTACTTTGTACACACCCTGAGCCTATGGAAGTGGAGGGCATGGAGGTTATATGAGAGGTGCACGCCCCCTGGGTGGGGGTAGGCTGTTTACAATGTAGGGGAGAAAAGGAGGCTGCTTGCAGCCATTCTTCCCTTTTGTTTTGGTTGTTTTTGCTGTGCTCTGCTGCCATGAAGTTTGCCCTCTGCCATGTGTCACTCTGCCTCTGAAGCAGCCAAGTATGGACTGAAACCTCCACAACTGTAAGCTAAATAAAACTTTCCTTTCTTCATTTTGGGTGTTGGGTATTTTGTCTCAGCAACAAGAGAAAAGTAACCAAGACAGTACCTTTAAGAACAATTTTAGAGGTTGGGATATAGCTCAGTGGAATAAGAACCTGTCTGGCAAGCACAATGTTTCTGAGTTTGATTCTGTGTGCTGCAGAAAAAAACAATTTTAGAATCTAGTTATTTCTATTTTTCAGAACAGCATTCATTACATTTAAATGCTCATTCAATAAACAATGAGGATAATGAGAAGTTTAAATGATAATTTGTGTTTACTCAGAATCAATTCAACTAGAAAGGTTGTAAATGCGAAAATTTAAGAAGACATTTAAATACAATCAATATTAGCTTGCAAATGTACTTTATTCATGCTCCTTACTTTTAGAGAATACTTTCAGAGATTAGGCCATGTTTTATATCTTTGTTCTATTTATCGCTCATTTTCTTTTTTCTTTTTTTTTTTTGAGATCGCTCATTTTCTGATTCATTAATTTTTGCATTATATTTATTTACATCTTCAATTTTGTTTGGATTATGACTTTTAATATACATATTCACTTGTTAATTTATCTTTGTCTTATTTGTTATATAATTTGTCCTTTGACCTACGTTAAATTCTCCTTATGGCAAGTTTTAAATTTTAAACTTTTGTAGATAGTTATTGTTCTGTGAAACAGAAGCGGTATGTCAATACCATACTATATGTTTCAATACCAAACTGTCAATACCATACTGTGCACTACTTGAGCAGTGCCTACAATATAAAGGTATGCATTTCCCCTAGGGTCTAATAGGTACTTCATGTTTTCAAGATGTTCAGTAGCTCCTGAAAAGAAAGAAGAGTTCTATTTAATGCTATTGCTATGATTCCCACTCTTTATTGCTGGTCTAATTTAACTTACCTTGACCTTAGTTTCTACATTTTTCTACCTGAAGCCTCTATAATTCCAATTAGTAAAACTGCTTCAACTGTTCAATCTACTCTTCTATTTTCATATAAATGAAGAGCACAGTCATTTCTTTTTCTGTTTAAATGAAGAAATGCTTTATCTATCTGCAATGGACACATAACTAGTGATCTTTTGTGAAATACCACCCATGAGGACAAAGATTTATACATTTTCTAGAGACAGAAACCTAGGCTTGACATTCAATTAAAAACAATATTTTTTTTAGATAGTTTCATTTAGATTTCTCATAATCTTCATGGGTTCTATTGATTTTTAAATGGATTTTGTGTTGATTATTGACATATGCTCTCTACTCTTATTATAGTTACAAATGTGGTATATTTACTATTAATTGTTGTTAATAACAACAATCAAAACATGTGGTCATCAACAGTACATAAAATACTAAACTGTTGTTTGTTACTTCTAAAATAGAGATTAATGTCCATTCACAATTTAATTTATGATTTTTGACTTGTATGTCAAGAACTTTCTAAAACACAACAAACCCTTAATATTGTCAGAGAAAATTGTGGAATGACTTCGAACTAGGCAAGAATAATCACTGCCTATCTTATCTGGGACATTCTAAGTTATTTTCATGTTTCACCATATTTTCAAGCTATTTGCAGCTCCATAAATTCTACAATAGGCTAGTAATGCAACCGATCCTTATCTATGAAATAAAAGTAAATGGAATTGCATCAATTTTATTGTGACAGAGATGTAACTAGTCATTGCCTTGGGCCACATCTATTTCTAAATGGCCTCCAGCATTCCGGATTGCCCAAATATACACATATGTATTCTCTAAATTCTTTTTTGAATTGATTTAATATTGATTTCTTCTATAATGAACTAAATGAAATATTTGACAAGTGTCTATTTGATATTAATATAAAGTTATAGTTTATATTAAAGCCAGGATATTTTTAAAGCTTGAAATATTGTTCCAAAAATGCTTAATATTTACGTCCAACTGATGCTGTGTTTTACAAACATTTCAGAAAAAATCCTCTTCAACAGTCCCTGATCATCCTAGTTTCCCTGTGACAGCTTGAAATCAACTTGCAATCATCCGGTCACGCTCTGGGTAGAGAGGAGAGCTGGTGTAGAAGGAAACACTGAAGCTGTACATCCAAAGGCACATAACAGGAGTCTGCCATAATTTTATGAAAAGAAATGTAATAGAAAATTATAAACTTAAAATATGTAATGCAGAATATATAAACTCAAACAACTAGTTTTCATAAAAATAAATTTGGATTTGTGAACACTTACCACATTTCTATTACTTTTCTAATTCACTGCAGATGAATGAAAACTATGTCAAAAACAATCATTGAACCAGGAAGAATATTGAGACCAATTGAGATTTAACAAGGTATTTGGGTTACTGAGGATTTTGTTGACTTGTTTAAATTAGTTATGAGCAAAACACTGCATGATGAGATTTTCAGTACTTGCAATTGTCACCCCCTGGGAGGCAGCACAGTTCAGAAAGCCATTTGTTGGAGAGGATCACTTGCCAAACAGAACCCATTTCCCCCATCTTTCTGGGTGACAGCCATAGGCTTGGCCACCTATAATATGCTTCTAGTCTCCCTTGCAATGTTTGTTGCCATGTTGTTAAATCACCAATGGAATGTGAGTCTCTGTAAAATACATACTTCAAACAAAGACCCTTAAGAGAGTGGCATGCTGCTTTCACTTTCTCTCCACTTTCAATGCCTGTGCCCCAGATGTGATTGTTGCCTATCTGTAACAATAGTTGTTGATGGGAAAAAAAATAATAATAATTTGAAAAATCTGGTTTGCAAAATAAACAGGTGGAACAGTACTGTGTATTCAATTAAGGTTTTTCAACTAGGGAAAGAAGTTTCTATTGTTTTAAATTCAAGTTGGTTCTCTGTTTTACAACCACTTCAATAACAAAGGATGGGATATGCAGTATATTTGTTCATCTTAC
Source organism: Dinomys branickii (assembly GCA_004027595.1). Lineage (NCBI taxonomy): Eukaryota > Metazoa > Chordata > Mammalia > Rodentia > Dinomyidae > Dinomys > Dinomys branickii. The sequence goes on along the minus strand of PVLD010016509.1, from coordinate 12,106 downwards.
TCTCTCAGTACTTTTGCATGGTAACTGACCCACAAAATACATAACAATTTCACAAATTATTTAACAAATGAAGAAATATTGGTGTATAATTGTATGAAAAACACATTGGTAGAATTACTAAAGAGAATTTCTTCTATTCAGAGATTGCAATTATTATAATATAGGAAACATTTAATATAACACCGTGTGTACAGGGTTCTTTTTTGAGTACTTTATATAGGCTAAGTGTAATAACTACAACAGCCATACTCTGATTTAGATAGAGATTTTATTATTAATAATAATATGTCTATTTTAAACTGTGTCATTGAGGCTAAGAAGTTCAGTGACTTTCCAAAGTATAGTAAATACTGGTGTTGAATCTCTCTATAGTAATATTAATTCATTCAGAGATTAATGTTCATTAACATAAGATATTTGAGGAAAGTGATAGTTTTAGTAAAAGAATCCGTGGAGATATTTCAATAAATTCCAAGGAACATTACTCTGTAAGCTTGAATTGTAAGGTATAGAGATTGTGAGGTTCTATTACTTGGTACAACTTGGTCAAAATTTTATATGCTTACCCATGTCCAAACTCCTATGCATATCATGTTCGATCCTGTGGTGGGGTATCAAAGTAGTTTCTAATCACTTATGTCCAAAGATGTGAAATCTGCAACTGAATAAGTGAGTGTCCAAAACATATACACTGCTCAGGTAGAGTTAATGACTAATGAATTTCACTTCCTTTATTTCTACTATGGAAGTATTAAAAACAAGTTCATTGAAAGGAATCATTAGTGCTTCTGTTGTTTGATCAGTTTTATATGCCTGTACATGGTAATCTGACCAACTATTTTAAAGATAACAGCATGCAATATAATAACCCTTGTTAATTTCCTATCATCTTGTTTTGAAGTTCTATATCATTTTTATTGGGGTTTTTGTCTCTAAAATAAAAACCATCACAGTGACTATCTTCTTAACCACTGCTGCTTTTTCTAGGAGTTTACTTGGAATACCTCATATGGTCTGTTTCTTAACAACAAATTCTTGGCTTTTACATTAATTAATAAGAAAGAGTGAATACCCATTACCATCAGAGACTGCACATGTGGCCTAGTTTCCACTACCATTTCTACAATATTTGTAATATGTTAGGCATTTTCCTTTGTCAATTTATCTCACTTCACCTTTGGACTAAAATGGATTTTATTTCCTCATATCTCCGCAAAATCATACATCATACCTAAAAATAGCCTTTTTTACCTTTTTGCATAAAATATCACTAGTGTACACTGCCTGCCACATATATTTGCATATTTTAAGTCTCCACATGAAAGCTTTGGAATACAATTTCAAACTTTCTCATTTGAACTGGATTTTCAGGCCAATTCAGGAGCCCATGAGAACATCCCCAATCAGACAGGTACACAATGGTAAAGTATTGCTCCCGAAATTGCAGAGCCCAGGAGACTTGTAGCTTATTATTGGCTTTAATTATCACCCTCATGAGCTGCAATATTCTTTACTTTTGGTGAAGCAGCACTCCACAGAGTGTGAAATCCTTCCCTGCTTTTGAAAATACCCAAGGAATGAACTGAATCACTTCCAATCTGCTGTAACAACTGAACACCAACTGATAAGTATAAGCAAGGGGCAAATTTATCATCACCAATAGAAAATAGGCTTTTTGAAAGTGCGACTTGAGACATCTAGCTGGCTGCTTACTACCAGCGGTGATCAGCAAAACCAAATCCACTTTCATTTTAATCTCACAGGCATTTTATTTTCCCTGATTGGTTTCAAGTCGATAAAAAATCAGAGTCCTTTTTATGTTTGTGCTTTATTTATTGCCATAAAATTTAAGCACTAAAATATCAAGATAAATAGTTCTCTTATAACCATTAATTTCCAGTCAAACTCCACTCCAGAACGTCTGTTTCCTTCCTTCAGATGCCTGAAGTGTAAATCAGACTCGAGGATTCTGAATAGGTTCCATTTAATCTCTGTTCCAGAGGCCCAACCCACACAATCCCAATTTCTTTGCCTCTTAAAGTAAGGCTTATATAACCGCTTGGCATAAAGACATATGCTATTCAGACTGAAATCAGTTCAGAGTGATTCATTTCTCAATATTCCCACAGGGGATGTGTCAGTCCTTTGGTTCTCATGTTAGGACCACTCTGAGTTCACTGCCAACTCCATGCCCTCAATTTAAGATTGAGAAAAACAGGTTGTGAAAAAAGAGTGTAAAAGGAAGTGAAGTAACCGTATGTAAGCATTTTCAGATATTTGCTACATCTTCACATTATTCATTTTAGATCTATAAAATGCAACAACAAAATGATAAACTCTAAGGAAGAACAATTCAGAATTTTTTAAGTATACTAAATATACTTTCAAAAATCATTTCATATACTTATTTAGCATAAAATCATCAGTAATACAAGAAATCAAATTTTCTCATTTACATTAATTTTTATTGAAAGCTTAGAAATTGTCCTTGGAATGGTATTTTTATTTCTAAGTCTAAGAGCTATGATTGACTTATTACTGTATTAAAAATTCCACAATTGTCTGCAACATAGCAGGTAGCTTGTGACATGACACAAATATATGAACACAAGTCTGTCATTTACTGAGGTCCAATGTTACATTTCTTGCGTGTGCCTGCAATTTTTAAATCTTGTTGTTCTTGAAATTATAGGTATGAAAACCACAAGGTAAATCAAATCAGAGAAAAACAATAACTGTGAAATCAGTTTCTTTTGGTTTGGCAGTCTTGTTTCTACTGATGTTGGAAATGGAAAAACCTGTAGTGGTTTCATAAATGGTGTAGGAAGCTTGATAGGAAACTAGATATTTTAAAAACTTTCTGCTACAAAAATATTTTCATCCTCTGAAATTGGTAGAGTTTACTATAAAGGGATATTATGAATCACGATATTTATTGAACATTGTATTTACATGATAATTCATAAATATCATATATTTGAAAATCATGGGTAAGACATAAAATCTCCTGTTTGCTCATCTCTATACTTTTGGGAACTAGCGTTCTACTTACAATATATAATAAAGTGTACGGTACTGCGTGGAAATTCAGGCAATGTATGCATTTCTGGAGGGGGAAAAAGAGACATGAAAACACAACTAAATGACATATAATGGAACAGTTTTGCTTGAAATAAGTACCCCATTTGAATATGCATAGTATTTCCATAATTTAAACTGAAATTCATCTATTTCTTAAAATGGTAATTCAACCATACATCAAGTACAGATTTGCAATTCAAAGTTACAAATGTCTCAGTGTGATCAGTTCTTTTTGCTAACTTTCTGAGTTGTTCTAACAATTACAGGTATACCTACTGTCCCCTCCACAAGATTTGTAAGGATAAATATGCAAATACTCTACACGTTATGGCACTGGAGACTTGCCATTTGCACTAGGATCAGAGCCAGAGCCATTTTCCTTCAGACCATATTTTTTAAGCTGGAGGGCATTATCAGTGAGCAGTCAAAATGACAGGCACTAAGCATATGAACAGAATGAACATCCGGCAAAGAAATGTAAAGGAATATGATGGCAGTAAAAACTAGTAAAAAGTGCCTGGTGATTTAGATGGTGAACTATCTTTAAGTTTTAAACACTTTGAGAGAGGATGTATGAATTGCTGTTCCAATTCTGTAGGGTTTTTTTTTTTGAGAGAGAGAAATACACATATGACTAGACTGCATTTCCTTTTTAAAGTACTTTCAAATTTGGTCTGGGTGAAATAAAAATGGCATGAAAATGTCAGCTGAGTCTGCGAAGATTTAGGGTTTGCTGCTCTGAGATGTAGTTGATGGCAGGTATCAGTAACCTTAGCAGTTCATTCCACTCTGATTTCATCTTTGAAGGAAACTTTTTGAGACATGACGTGTAGGCAGAAGAATTAAGAATATTTTCACTAGCCATGTTGTTAAAGCACCATTTAAGTGGTAATGCTTGAGTAGGATTTTTAAGGCAAGTTGAAGTAGGTAGTTGAAAATACACAATTGAAGTTCAAACCCAAAATACATGATTACCTTTATGTATTAAGGCAACATTTTGCTGCCACTGTTTACTTCAATTTAACTGAAATACTCAAATAAAGAAGCTTGATACCTTAATAGTATTTGAATAATAATTCATAATTCAATGAGTTATTTTTGCAATTATTCACTTACAGCAAAGTTATAAATAGAAATTACTAACAACAATGAATAGTATCTTTCACAAAAACATTATTGCAATGCAATCTAATAAACATTTCATCCCCATATTATGAAGATGATGAGATGTGAAGGGTGAATCACCCATGAGTGTAAAGGTTGTGCTCATATCCTGTCCTTTGGGCTTGTAGTGACATGGAAAGTAGACAAACAAAATATAGTAATGATTCAAAGTGTAATTAGAAGGTACCAAGATGGCGAATTCACTTTATACCATGCCTTGTGTGTTCACTACTTTATACTTTATACTTCTTTATACTTTATACTTTATACTTTATACTTTATACTTTATACTTTATACTCTACTTTAGGCCATACATTATCTTCTCAGGATAGCTATAAATCTTCTAGGTCATTTAGCACAGTGTGAACTTTGTACAAAATTAGCCTAAGTACTGTAGCAAAGAAGCACATAGAAAACTATGGTTGTAATCTGATATTATCTTCCAGATATGGGGATACTAGCAAAACAGTTCTCCCCCTACTCTCCTTGACCTCTTCATCACTCTAGTGACTAATTTCAGGACAGTTTCTTGCTTCAGAAAGTGGCTTGAACAATGATCACTTCCAGAAGATAGCTCTTGCTACACAGTAATGAAGGAACATTTATGCAACTATTATTTTGCTGCTTCTAACATAATTTTGGAATTGGGACTTATTCTTTAATATTCTTTAAATACACATGTAGATTAGAGAATCTGAACTAAATCAGTGGGAATAAAAAGCTTCTCTCTCTTCATACGCCCTGACCCCTATCCCAGTGAGCATGTAGTATATTCCGTGAAATACCAAGTTTAACAATTTCATTCCCCAAATACAGCTATTTTGTAAAATAACAAAAGCTACTTAAAGGGCATAATTTTGGTCCTCTAGTTCCACATGTGTGTATTGTAAGCACATAAAGATATTTCCAAGAAGGAATTCCATCTCCCAATATATGCATAATAGCAATGAATAAATTGCAGCCAGCTGACTATGGACCAAAACCTCTACAACTGTGAGCTAAATAAACCTTTTCTTCCCTAACTTTGGGTATGGGGAGTTTTGTCTCAGCAATGAGAGAACAGTAACTAAGGATGTAATTTGAAAGTGTCTTCTAAATAGGAACATTCTGGCCAAGAATCCTTTCTCCTTCCCATCTCTATTAAGCCTGAGGCCAGATATACAGTTATGTAATGCTTAGTGGAGACTATAACAATTTCTCCTCCTAAGTGAATTTAAGAATAGTCTTTTCTATAACTCTAAACAAAAATGATAATGTATTAGCTTAGTAATTCTGTTTTTCATATACCTGTATTAACAGCTTCTCTAACATCTGGAAATACTTGATGCTGTAAATTAGGCTTCCTTTGTCCTTTTTATACAAATGTACACACAGAAAATTAAATCAAAATGCACAGACCTAAGGGACAATCATGAATCTCACTTCATCAAAAGCAGACTCGTATCAACATTTTCATACTTCCTTTACTTTCATCCTCTGTGAGATCTGCACAAATACATTGTGCACTCCTCCAAGAATTGTTTCAGTCTTTGGTTTCCAAAAGACTATATTTCATTATTAATTTTACTAAAAGGTTAACTACACTGTGTGTACTTTATTACCTTTACATTGAGCATACTTTTTCTATTTCTGAATATCTAGACAGACCTGATGTTTAAAATATAGGCAGAAGTTTGTTCCACTATCTGTATAATAGTGTTAAATAAATGACATATATGTAACAATGCTCATTCTGAAAGTGTCTTCTAAGGAAAAGTACTCTTACCTGGAATCTTTCATTTCTTCCAATTCTAATACATATCCATGATAGAAAAGGTATATCTTGGATGTGGAATTGTCAGGTCACTTCTGGTTGGACATGGAGTTGTCACATCCCTGGGCAGTTTGTATTAGGCCCATCATTAGGGAGCGGAAGCGTAGCAGGAAGTACACAGGAAGAGATGAATACAGAGTCTTCAAATTTATATTTTGGCCAGAGTCATTGATATGTGTACATATTCTGGCTGTATTACAGGACTTCATTAGCAGCTCTGTGGGACATACATTCTTGCTAATATTTTAATAGTAGAGATCAGGTAACTCCTAGTAGCATGCTCGGGTACAACACATTGTTGCCTTTTGAATCATTTTAATTGAGCATTAAGGTAATGCAGTATTTTAGTTTTAATTTCCAATACCTCTATTTAGAGGACTGTCGGTATTTTTTTCCTCAGTGAAATTTTTTTCCCCAAAGAAAGGGAGAATCACATTTTTTTTCTAACAGATTGAGTTGGTGTACTGTCTTTTTAGTTACCAAAATATTCTTGTAGCCTTTGGATTTTAAGTTGGTGAACATTTCTGATGCCCAGAAAAGCGTGATACACATTGCACCATGTCTGTCATACCAGCACAGCATGTTATACGTGCCTGAAGAACCTAAGAGAACACGTCCTGCTAAGCTGCTCATGACTGTGAATGACTTTGTGCTTTGTGTTTTGTGTACGTTTCCTGTATTGCACATAGTAACTTCTAAAAAATAAAAGTTGTTTTAAGTACCATCTACATAAAAAGGCACCAAGAAACTAGAATTATATGGAGCTGATATTTAAAAATAGTAATTTAGTTTGGGCTTAAAAAAAATACTTTGAAACTAAAACAAGTTAGATTTTTGGTTACCTCTTAAAATCTCTCTCTTCTGTGAAGTCCTCATCACTGGTTCAATTTTCACATGTCATAGTTCATGAAGTCTCTTCAGATACCTGTAGTCCAGAGTTGTACTTCCTTACACTTCCACAATCCTTTTATTCAGTGTCTTCTATAAGAGGTAACCATGCAATACAACGACTGTTGTTGATTACCCATCATCATGGTTTTAAATTATGTAACATTTTAATGTTTTTTTTATTTTTAAATTCTCTTTAAAATAAGAAACAAATAAAAAATAATTTCTGAAGTAAAAAAACCCTCTCATAAAGTAATGAGTGTTATGGTAATTTGTACCTGCCAGTGGGTTCCCAAAAAGCAGAGATGATATCTCCACATTATCTTTATTCCTAACATCCCAGTATCAGATTTACACACATATCAATTTCTAATAGCATGGGAAATAGTATATTATTCTTCTGTGTGGAAGATAAAATTAATTTCTTCTTTAAAAAATAAGCACAGTAGAAAGGATTAAAAGAAAATACATTAAATATACTTTCTGATTTTACTCATAAAACCTTAGAAACACTTTCATTTAAAAATTGTTTGCTTATAAAAATTTCTCAATAATGTCTCAAGAGTTACAATATTTTTTTATTATGTGTCTTGTATGAAAATGGATACTCTTGGCAAACAAAATTTTATCCACTCTTAATAACTAAATAAATGTCTTCTAAAAGTATTTAAAACAGAAATTAACATCCACTTAACTACAAATAACCAGGTCTAAAACCTCAAAGTTAAGCACTCAGTTTTTGTGTAAAAAGTTTCCAGTCATTCATGAATAAATTCAAAAAGTATATTTTAAATTATTTTCTTTAATCGTCTCTGCTATGCTTAGAAGAAAACATTAATTTTATCTCTACATACCAAGTAGCAGAACACATACATTTCCTTGCCATTAGAAATTATTCATAACTTTTATTAGTGACATTGTAATCTCTCCTCTCAGTGTACCATAACTGATTAAATAGTTTTATTTCTTGTTGATACTGAGTTTTTTCTTCTAATAGTAAATCCTGTGAAGAATATTGCACTATATATTGTGTTGAAAACTCTGGATATTATTTCCATTTTTAAGTTATTATGAATAATCCCTTCATTCTTTGTACCAGCAGCAATTGATAGAATAACAGAAAAGGCTGAAGGCCATGGCAATTATGGCCAGCACAGTAAGATTTTTCTTCTAATGTCTGACACGTTTATGTTGTTAGAATTTCACCAGTATTCAAGGGCAGGAATAATCACTACAAAAGAAACAGCCTCAACTATCACAGAAACATATGTATCCAATAAGTCTAAGAAATTCACCTACACACTTCTTTACACTCAGTGTTTGAAGTAAGACAGGAAGTAGAAAGTAACTCCTATAAAGCTAAGATAATGCTCACTTAAAGTTTCTACTAAAACTTTACTCAGAGTGGAAGGTCACTGAACAAGTTTATGGTAGGAAACTACAGTGTTTTATTGAGGACTAGAACTAGGCTTCTGAGTTCAAATCACATTTCTCCTAGATCAGCTGTGTCATTTGGTGCAAGATAGTGAACTGCTTGGAAGTTAGTCTTTTGATAGGTTTAATATGTTCAGAAATGCAACAATAGCTATGCCCAGCTCATAGAATTTTTGTACATGTGAAATAGACTAGTAATGTATTGTGAAGTTTGCACAGTTCTGATCAAAGATACACATGCATAGTAATTTACATACAATATATAAGCACACACGCATATACAGTCATGTGTTACTTGTCAACTGGGAAATGCATTGTCAGACAATTTTGACATTTGATTAAACACCACAGAGTGTACTTACACAAGCTTCGATGATAATAGCTCATACACACCTAGGATATAGAGTACAACTTATGGGCCCTAGGCAGGAACATCATGGTGGAAAAGCAAACCTATTCAGCGTGTTAGGGAAGACGGCAGACAGAACTGGGGAACAGTGCCAGAGACAAAGTTGATCGGGAACATATGTAGTATATAAAATTGTACCCCAATGACCCACCCAGACACACCAGCAATGTCCTTTCTTAATACCCAAGGCAATTCCTAAGCCAAATAATTGACACAAATAAGATTAATTTTCACAGGCCACGACTGTATGTGTAGTGCATTGTTGGCCAACCTATTATTAAGTAGCACATGGCTATGTATGTAAATATATTGTATGTGATATTACATATGGGCAGACAGAGTAACTTTATGGTTAGAATAGATGTGGGGCTAAAGTATCTAGAATTAAATTCAGTCCTATGAATCACTGGTTGAATAACTTTGTACAAGTATTATTATTATTATTTAATTATTATTTATGATTGTTATTTAATTTTCTACACCATTCATCTAAAAAAAGATACTGATAATAATAATGCTGACATTTCATTTACAATTATATTCTGTCATTATAAAGATTAAATGTGCTCAAAATGTCTGGGACATAAAAACTCTCTCTATATTTAATAAATTAAATTGATAATTGCTATTACTAATTGACAAACACCAAAGTGTGGTATACAAAATTAGTGACTTTTTTCATCAGTACCACTGCTTTTGTCAATAACTCACAGATCTTCCTAAGTTAAAAAGAATAGTAATATTATTTGCATCACATAGTATTTTGGGGGAAAGGGGAAGAAAGTATTATTCTGTCTTAAAATTTGCCATTGCTAGGGACCATATGCTTTAAACATGTAAGGAGATTTCCCAGCATTTGAGAACAGAAACTATGAGGTAAGTTATGAAAGATAAAATACAATTAAATATTAAATTGGAATTTTGCCAAAAATTTTAGGGAAAACAATGTATAAATCAACGATGAGAGATAGAATAAGGAAACTCTTAATTTAGTCGTAGAAACGGAACTCAAAAACATTACAAAACAAGACAGCCGGGAAATAAAAGAAGCATATACCAAATAAGTTATAAAAGAGAAAAACTTCTATAAATTAAGCCCTAGAACTTGAATACAAACTAGTTTGTCTTACAAAATATAAAATATTTGATTGCAAAAAATAATAAAGGATATATGCCAATATCTTAACCAATACATTTCTGGGGTTTAAGCAGCCCATGAATATGGAAAACATGAAGCTTTCCTGCACACGAACCACTTTCTATTTATTTAGCCCAGCATTTCCTTAACTGTGGCACTTGTGATATTTTTGGAGGGATAATTCTTTGATGATGGGCACAATCTTTGAGCATTGATGGACCTTTAGCAGCAAGCTTTATGCTGGAGGAATCCTTAGAACCACTCCAAGTCATGACAAAAAAAAAAATTATCCTGCAATTAGTAAAAGGGCCATAAAGAGGCAGAGAAATTACCCCTGGTAGAGAACTGCTGCTTTAACCAATAAGAGAATGAAATGAATAAAAGTCAAGCAGTTATATAATTCCATGCTCCGTATAATATTAATTTCACCTTAATACCTACAATTTGTGTCTGCATAGTACCTCCTTTCCATTCCCTTTAATCCCTTTCTCACACTCACACTGCACACTATGCTTTGAATAACAGAGCTTCTGTAATCTACTTCACTGGGGAAGTTTTTGGCTTACATACTTCCGCTCCCATTTCCCAGGGTGGAAATCCACCTTTTTCCTTACAAAATACTCCTCTATTACACTTTAAGCCACTCCAGCCTTTTGCCATTTGAAGATACCTGTAAACCCTTATTCCAAAGTTCCTGTCACAAGGCAAAAAATACATCATAAATATGACTGGGTTTTCACCACTTTGTTCCAATCTTTGTATCCACGTGAATTCACGTGACTTAGTGTAGAAGCCTTAGCTAGTTATTTTGTAATATCAAATTTGAAGAAAAATAAATACCCAAGTGATTTATACACATTACAATACTTATTATGTTTCTTCTATATCATTAGAGCTCTTAAATAAAAGGAGTATTAATTCCAGAGACAACCCTGAATTGTATAACTAACAATGCACATTTGTACTTACCCGTAGAGGAAATGGTCAAAGCACCTAACAGCTGACCAGTCAGAGGTGCTGAACACTTTAAACGAATGCCTACAAAATGATTTGAAGCCTGAATGACCCGTAGAGCCAATCTGTGCAAACCAACCAGACAGCAGTCTACTCTCAAAGGATAGTTTTAAAATGATTTCAGGAATGCACGTTCAACTCTGCACCTTTACACCTGTCATCCTATTCTGTCCAAATTATCTTAGAATCTTGTTCGTTACCCAGCGTAAACTACACAAAACACCCCTTTTTGAAGACGTAGTTTTTGATGGTTGATTGACTGTCAAATTGAGAAGTTTAGTTAAGAGAAGTTTCACTAAATCACTTCAGCAATCCCCCTCTAGAGTGTGAAAAACCCATGCTAGGGCAGATTGTCACCTGGGCGGCACAAAGGGAAAGAGAGGGGGGAGCTGCTTGTTTCTTCGGAGGCACTCCAGTCTTTGCCTCCACCTCGGAAGTCACCTCCTGGCTTCCTGAGCGGACTCTTCAGCTTCCTCAGCAGGCCCGTTGGCCCACTCACAGGAGACACTGCAGCGAGCTCCAGAGCATCTTCTGAATCCTTCAGTCTCCAGCATGCAGCACCGTCTGCACTGGCCCTCATCTTGCTCTAGGTGGCCATTGTAAGCCAATCTTGCAGAATCTTACACGTTTTTATAACTGGTGTTATATCTGTTTCTCTAGCAAAACACTGACTGATACATGGGTATAAAAGCTTGTTTTACCTTGCTCACACTGAGAAATACAAAAGGAACATAAATAAATTGTTATAATTTGCATTAGTTAGCATTGTACCATGTCTCACTGAGTCTCACAGAAATGTACCATCTCACTTGTCTAACTCCAAACTAGAATTAAAAACTAATGTGTATTTTTCTCAACGATTTTCCCAAAGCCTACTCTCAGGCAGGGCTTCTTGGCAATGTTGATACTATTTCTAGTTTGATTATTTTTATTATGAAGTGAGACATCCTTTGTCAGTCAGAACTGTTCATGATCACATTTATTTCATAGGTATAATTTTTATTCTGTCACTTTATAGTGTCATAAAATTTGAACAAATTGTCTGTCAGCCTTCTTTTTGAAAAATTGATCAACATGTTTTTATAGACAAATTACCACACTGCATGAATAGCATGAATAAAGAATTAACAATTAAATACAGAAATTTACATGCTAAGTTTTTTT